>JAQFZX010003082.1:0-14393 GCA_034682405.1 Hydroisotoma schaefferi | reverse complement strand
AGTAAGTTTTTGGCTATATTTTTTTCATTTAAAAAATCCAATCTAACTTTACTGGATATAGGCTGTACATAATGTATATCTCTATGCTCTACTCTCTTTACTTTTTGTTCTTCTGTCAGAGAGGCTTGATTATTGCAACGACCATGATGCGGTTGATGATAGTAAGATTGTAGGGTAATACCTTATTGTAAAAGATCCACAATATTCAGTAGAAAGGCAGGTATAGGTAGAGAGACAAGCCAAGACAAAATCTGGAGAGAATTCAATCCAGACGAAGAATGGAGACGACAGGCTTTTGTTCTCATCGAATTCATCAGAATCAGAAGGGTTCCACAGAGAGTGCAGAGGTTGAGTTGAACTCTACCCAGGGAATATTTATTATTATCTACCTAACGTATTTTACCCTTCCATGAGCTAGAACCAAGCAGAAGCACAACGACCAAGTACCAAAGAATCCGTTACCAGTTGAACTGCATTGTATTGACTTCATTCTATATTACGAACTTGCCATTTACTTTGATTTAAATTCCATTTACATCGTCTTCTTTTCATTGGATTTATCTACACAAAGCATTTTAGGGTTGGAAACTCTGCAAATAATATGTAAATTCACAGGGGAGTTTTTCTTGAAGTTTAAAATAAAAGTTGTGGAATTAATTTACTACTATTCGTTTCTCCACTTTGTGCACGTGCAAAGAAAATAAAGAAACATTTAGGTCCGCCTTCATCTCGATTCCCTATCTACCGTCTGTGACTTCACCGTATCGACCTCTTATCGTTGACTCTACTAGACGAGTTTACTAAATATACATTTAACGAACCGGCTACTGCTACTCGTCCTTTACTATATCATACTTATGCTTTGTTGAATCTTACACTAACCTTAAACCTGTCCATGAAAATGTCTAACTTTCTTTTCGGCCTGTTTAATACTGCAGGAGGGCAAATTAATGTAAAATGCCTTTAGAGGCCAATACATACCTGGCTTCAGTTTTCAGACGAGGTAGCCCGGTTTAGGAAGTAGGAACCAAAACAATCCTTTACTATACTTTTGTGGTTTTAGTTCTTTGGCAGCAGATGCATAAGTCGTTAAGGGTTTATCTACTATTTTGCCAGTAGTCTGTGTCCGACTCACCAAGCCAGGAGGATAGAAAAGGAAACTTTCCATTTAGTTAGTAGCCAACAAGACCAGGAGTTCAAAAATAGACACTAACTTACTTACTTTGCTAAGAAACTTTTAGCCAGCCAGGAGAGAGAGAGAGAGAGAAAGAAGCAGGAAGGAAAAGTGGAGTAAATTAAGTAAACTGTAGTATGGAACTTGCTAATGAACAGACACGTATAAACACGCGCTGTCTAAGCAAAACAAACCAGCACTGCTAGATAAAAATCCACAATAAATGGAAATGAGACGTAGTGTTGTAGCTTTTTTTTCCTGTGCTATTACCCACTGACAACTTACGTAAAGAAAGAAGTTATACTTTCTTCTTGTAGTTTGTTACATGGAGTGACAATATATGTGATAGAAAATAAAGCATGTTGCATTAATATAAGAGATTGTACAATAAGTTATAACCGATGAACCAACTTACTAAAATCTGGGGTCTTGTTTTTAGCACTTATTATCTACTTTCTTGGTTTACTCTCCAAAACAAGGACTAATGGACTAACATTATTATTAACAGGGTTACCCAATGACAAAGCCCTCAATCTTGGAAAGCTAAAACTTACATAAATTCCGTTTCAGCTACTACCCTTACTTAAATGTAGCTTATAGACGCAATGCTTTTTGAATTAAACTTCTTCCCTTCTTACAAAAAATTTCTTCCTTGTTCTTACTTTACCAAAGTGAGCCTAGCAACATGTCTAAAATTTGGATGAATACACCGTGACAAACGGACGTAGCAAAGGGATCAAATACGCGATGTGTTCATAAATCATAATGTATGCACGATATAAGTAATACGATGTGCGCGATATGTGCGCGATCGAAATGTTGAGCATTTTTTTGAGCATGCGTTCGCTTGAAATCTTTGACGTTTTACGCATCGTTTCATATTTCTTTAAAGTACAGTACGCTTCCGGTGGCACCACATTTTGACCTTTGTTAACACCTCATAAAGATCAGTGGAATTAGTTACATGGTGCTCATCAGTGATACATTTATTGTACTTTTGGCAGCCATTTAGTACGATGGTCTCACTGTGTCCCATAAGTTCAGTGGGAGTGCCCGTTTCCGAAATTTACTCTTACAAAAACTTGGCTTGAAAAGACCCTCACATATCCATATTCGAAAACAGAAGGCAAAAATGTTTCAAACAGGAAAAATGAAAAATAGAGCCCGATGGCGTACATGGAGGGCATCCATTAATGATTTTTTAAAGAAAAGAAAGCGAGTACCTTTGCTATTATTTTAATTACCATCATTTGCTTCCCTTGTGTTAACTCACACTCTAGAAACATAGGTAGGCAATGAGTAGTTTAGTTGTTTATGCTTAGGAGGTGAGTGCAAAAAATACACCACCACTGAAGTTGATATTGGAATTTAAAAATGCAACTGCAATTAGTAGTTACATAAAAGTCTGGAACCTATATCTTAAAATTGATAATAGGAATGTAATGGCTAGCCTTATTTTTATGTAGTAAAAAATGAATTGAGGTTATCCGGGTTGAAAAGGAAGTTAAAATCAGTATTTTTCTGCCCATGCTTGTCAAAATGCCTCTAATGACTGACTTCACCTTCTGATACGGTGAATTGCATTCTACTGCATATAGCACTTGTATAAAGTACAAAGGGTAAAGGGGCCTAATACTACTAGCAGTTGGGTGAGAATGCATGCTGCTGCTGTGGTGAATTCAAAATAAGCTGATTATCGTACTTCGTCCATATTAGAGGTACATTAAGCGCACCGTAAAGAAAGTGCATCTAAACTAAACTCTGAGCAAATAAGGCATACAAAAAATATTATAGATATGAGCAGTTGTTCATTTGATTAAAATGTTTCTCACTTTTCATGTCATGTCTATCATTCATTTGTTCCACTCGGGTTGCTAAATATGAAAAATATGTAGAGGATAAAAAGAGAAAAAACTCCCAAACTTCCCATTTATTAGTAGTAACTAAGGAAAGAATATAATTAGATCTAAAACCTGTTTACTTTTCTACACGAAGCGTGTGTTGACTTCGTATTATGGTAGTTTAGTTTTTATTAGGGAGCAAAAGAGGAACTTGAATTGTATTATTGGAGTGTTTGTGGCAGTTCATTGTTTTCAATTCGTTAGTCAGGGGTTGAGTTGAGATGCTGGAGGAATGATAATATGAATGAGTGTAGAGTGTCTGCTACATAAACCTATATAATTGTTGTATTTTTCAGAATATTTTACTTTATACTTATACGAAATTACTCTTAGATTGATTGATAGTGCTTATTTGTTTAAAATAATTTTTTCTCCGTTTAATTTTTTTAGAGGGCCATCTGGAGTGCGAGCTCAAGCTATGGATCCAGAGGGAAATCTTGTAGAGGATTTTATATTCGACTCAGGCAAAGGAGAGCTAAGTGATCGAGTGCTTCATGTGCGCAATGCACCTAGTCCAGGTAAATACACATAATAAATAATAAAACTTGTGTTATGTACATATATGTACAATATAGCTATTACATAGTTTTTTTTAAACAATATATGAGTAAGTTGTAATACTGCAGCATTCACGGCTTCAGTACAATACAAGTATGAATTATATTTTTTCATGAGACGCAAAAACTTAGATATGGATTATAAATACAAAATTGTAGTAGATACGAGAAACGAGATCTCGTCCTTCTTGTCATCCGTCTTAGTGTAATTAAAAGCCTAGGGTAGTGAACGGAGGAGATAATATTGTAATGAATTACATTACAGGAGCCACGTCAAGTCTTGCCATCGCCAAAATGATAGTGGAAAAAGTGAGCAAGGAGTTCTCATTGTAATTGCTGTGGATGTGTAATCATCTTCACCATCAGATTATATTGCAGAGTGTGGACGAAGCCAGAAAGTGAAGAAAGGGCGCTCTACAATAATATATCGACTCCATTACTCTCTAAGCAACTAGCTGGCTAGTTTCTGCTGCAGCTTTGAGTTGAATAGATAAATTGATGAGTTAGCTTCCCATTTTATTATTATTATTATTATAAAGAAAATATGATGCCTGCTTGGAGTAAAGAAGAGGAGTAGTTGGATTTCTTTATGATCGCCTTCATCATCAGCTAACTAAGCATCGGCATCATTAGGAATCCTTTAATGTGCATGCAATAGTGTAGTAGTGTAGTAGTTAGCTTTATAATAATAATGCCAGGGGAAAAAATAGAATCACCACCAACCGACTGGTGATAGGATGCCATGCCACCACCTGACACGACAGAAATACCTGAATATAGTATCAATTTGAATTGAAATCAAATGAATGCTATCGATTGCTTCGTTTTCATGTACCAATAATTTCGATTGGATGTTTAATTTCAATCTGGATTCAAGTCAGTGATGTGACTGATACATTTTTAGGTTGTAATTGGTCGTCAGTTTCATCATATATTAATATTATTAAGTTCTTGGTTCCTTTTAGTGTTAATTAGTAAGTGCGGTGATGATGCTTTTATTATGTTTAAGTTTATGAAAGAACTACACTGCGCTAGTTATGTTTAATCTTCGCTTTAGCTATAAGATGGGTAGAGAGCGAGAGCTGAGAAGTAATTTCTTTAAGTCGTATATGGCTGCGATTCCTGCTTAGTGTTTGTCTAATAAATGCTTTCTGGATGAAAGAAATCGATTTTGTAAAGTATATTTTTTAATATTGAAAACCTGTGTAACGATTGATATGGAAAATATACTGGAATAGTATGACAATAATATTTGTGAAGCAAAGTTGCCTTATTTACTGCAATCAAAGATTAATGCTGTTGAGTCCTGAGAAAGCGAATTTTCTTTTACTTTTGCCTACTATTACTATATAATATGTTTCGGAATTTTCACAACTATGTTCAAATTATATATAGAGTTGTTGTTCTTACTTATTTATGCAAAATACATAAACACTTACAACTTAGCTTCTAAAAAGCAGTTAACCAATTACTATGTATATTTTGGCAGTTGTAGTGATTTATCTGGAGCTAATTCGAAATCACACTTCATCAGGCTTCACCCTGTTTATCCTTTTTTAAGTGGAATAATGCTTCTCTTGTTATGTACAGGTTGGCTGCCTTCCTTATCAGCTTGACACAAATAAAATACAAGGATTTGGCAAGAAACTTTATATTTGTAAAAGCAGGGCATGTTTGTGCATAATTTGCATGCATAAGTGCTTGAAATGTTCACAGCATTGAAACTCTATAGTCTATATGTATGCCTCAAACGCTAGGTAAGTGTCTGTACACTTTAATTTGGAGTTAATAAAATATTCAGTCCTATGCTGATTTTGATTTCCAGTCTTCCAACGACATTTGAAACCACAAATGACGATTCGTATACTTTTTACCATAACATCGATAAATTTCGGTAAGATATTTTTTTATTCACCAACATTCTCCGGCTCAGAAAAATTGCAATTGTTTAAGAATTCGTGTTATCTGTTGATGAAGTTGCCAAATAAAATTGTCATCGTTATCAGAGTAAATACTAGAAGATTAATTTAGCAAAAAAATCCACGTAATACGGCAAGACCACTACTGTTATGACAAAATCGCAGCTCTCCCTCCAGAAAACTTAACTCTCCAACATTTAGTTTGAATGATTATAACAGAGTAATTCCCCAAGGCAAATCCGCGTTGGGAGCAAAGGTGAAGAGAAATTGTAACATATAATCCAGAATGTTGGTTTTCTTTCGCTATTGTGAACAAAGCTTCTTTTTACTAGCTCTTGTAATGTTTGTAAGTTACAGTAAAAGTATATGTACAATAACTTTTCATGTAGAAGTTTTTAACTCACATCCTGTCTGTGTCCTTTAGTGCCTGTTCCTTGTGTTTATAATGTTGCATGAATGCTGTTTAAATTTTAATAAGTAGGGTAAAGTCATATCAACATGTTCACGACGCGACGGTCTCCTGCTACTGCCTTTCTTATCTGGTGAGCGGTGAGCCTAAGGTTCCTGACGAGAATTTTTACTTCACATCCATTTTAATCATAAACTGTTCTAAGTTGATACTAAAATTCCATGTGTTTATTATGTTTCTATTTGTTCGAGTGGTTGTCATATGGTTTTCTAGACGGTGACAAAACCTGGTCGAAAATCTTTCTTGCTGCAATAATACGGTCATTATTAGCCAAGAATCCTCCTGATAGATTTTCGATGCTTAAAAGTTAACTTTTAGAAACATGAAAGTCTGTTGCTGATAGAAAGCTGAGCTTAATATGTATAAAAAGTCAATTGCATTTTCCTGAATTATGAGGTTCCTGGTCAAGCTTTGTAGTTTAATTTATCAGTTCAAGACTCATTTTTAGAGGATTAAATCTCATGCAAATGTGCTCCAGATTAGTTTCAGCATTCATATGATGCCTAAACTAATGTTTAACACGAACGCCAGCCTAGCAAACATGAAACTTATGAAGAGAAAGGTCATAAATCAATTGTCCTGGTTGCCCCCAGCCAGCCCAGGGTTTATGAATGCATTACCTCATTATTTACCGACCGTTGTTCATCTTGCAGTTACTTAACTAATATTTTCTACCACTTCTACTCTGTATGGTGGTAGTTGAAACAAGGTTGAATTTAAATATAAAAGGAACGGAATTAGAAACAGGATAACCACGGGGACCCGGTGGAGTAATTATTGCCAAATTGAGGAAAGGCGTGGAGATTAATCTCTTGTTATTTAAATTCGGAATTGGCAAGGACTGGATAAAGATTTTGCGCTAGGATAAGCTTGAATTTAAATAAATACGCTTATAGGTAGGCATGGACCAAGGAATGTTGGCCTACTTGTATAGAAATGTGTGTAATTTTTACTTTTAATTCTTGGACGGGGTGATTATAACTTGCATGTATGTCAGGCACACGTAGAGGATAGAAGCCGTTGTATAGGCATATGGAGTGCATGCATGCATGGACATTTTTAATGGGTAACTGTATTTAATAAACGTAAAATGTTTAACGAAACTCTTGGAAAGCAGAGACTGAGAGCGATCCCGGGTGAAACGGAACGGAGATATTATATAAGGAACTCAATTACAGTTGCTGTTGTGTAAGTACTGAATAATTTATCATTTTACATGGGAAAAGAGTTCTAAGCTAAAAGGACTGGATTACAAGACAACTAGCGAATAATATTCCAAGTAGGGTGCACCTCTACTCTCTAAGTCCTGAAAATCCGAGTTCGTTAGATATTAAAGCGAAAATGTAATTCCGTAATTGTTTAGAATAAACTCTTGATGAAAGGGGTGGCTTTGCTTAATAAGTATAAAGCAAATTCTTTAATTTAAACATTAACCAAATTGAATTGTGAGTAGACTAATGATAATAAAATATAAGCGAAGACTTAGGACTTCGTTACAAGTATAAATAAAAAGTCAACAGCGAAGGATCAGAATATTTTACAAGTTGACGCTATTTTTGTGTTTCTCAAAGTGGATCTGCATTGAAGAAAAATGGCCAGCAAAGAAATAAAAGAGGTAAAATAAAAATCGAAAGACTGCACAAATTAAAACAAGCCCTGCCCTAAAAACTGGAATTTCAGAAACCTCTTTAACTATTAGAGGGAAACGAACTACAAAGTCATTCATACACAGAAACACGCTCGGTAACAAGAACGAAAGATCAAGATTGTGCTTGTACATGATATTTTCTTATGTGCTAATGTGTTTCAGGCTTTATTGTCGCATGTGCATGTCATCAATATAATCATAAATCATCTATTTCTAACGGCTGATTTTATTAGGCACCTATTTAACCCTATCGTAAACGGTAGCGGCTACGAGCTGGAGTACTTAGAAACCGTAATCCGGCTGAAATGGTCAACAAAATCTACAACTCCGAAACCATCTATTATTTAAGAATTCATACCCAAGTATTCATACTGCGCTCCGGTTTGTTCACTTTTCTTCGGTTGGATCGTGACCGTGAGTACATTTATTAAACCTACAGCTCTCCTTTAAAACTAGACAAGCAATGGGGGCCTTACAACGTTTAACATTTGCATGTTTTAACTATGGATTTTACACAGACATAATCGAGCTTTTTAATGTTATGTGAAGCACTGCAAACGCTCGAAGCATTAGAATTGAGGAGGCCATTACTTCAGCTAGACCAAAGCACTATTGAACTAATCTCTCAGTCAATCAGGGACGAAGTAAAGATTTATACTTATTATAAAGCGCATGTCGCTTAAATGACTGTTAAACTCCTTTTGCTTACTTTGTTCCATTTACAATACGCTTAACTTAGCTTTGCATTTAACTTTAATTACGTTTACTCCCCCCCCTCCAACCCGTAAAAAACAAGGAAAACCTGGATTTACTTCGTATTTATGAAACATTCGATTTGAGATTACAAGGAAAAAGCCTTTGTTTTTAACTTTTATTGCATGGAATTCGGACCCTTTGTTTTTTCAGTTTTGGACGAGAAAAGAATATTTCTTCATCCATCCTCCGTCTTGCCAATGCAGGCTAATAAACCATGCTACTAATTCCACTATCATCTGTGCTGTAACATATGTAGCCAGTCACCTTACCTTAGACCTTAAGAAATAACGAACAAGAGTTTTCGGACAAAATCTCAAATACATAAGTAATTAGGATTCAAACCGACAAACAACGTTAAAATAAAATAACTGTTTCACCTTGTAAGCGGTACGGAGAAGACAATGATGTTAATTGTAAATAATGGTGTGAAAAGCCCGCATGAGCTCAGCATTAGGATCAACAGTACTTACAGATAGGTCGTCAGGGTTAAGCCAAGCAAGACGGACGAAACCAGAAAAAGGGTTTCTTTAATTTACAAAAAAGGTAATGTAAGGTGCAAAGTTTATGGGTCATCATCAACACATAATTTTTGGGGTAAGAAATCCTTTTTTCTCTTCAAAAGGGGAAAACATTAACTACTCAGTCAAATTTTAGAAATTTAGCTCAAGGAACAAGCAAGCAACTGTTCAAAACCAAGCTTTTTTCACTGACTTACTATTTGAACTAAGGCTACTCAGTTAGTAATGCTATATGCCAGGGATCATCGTATGTCTTATGTGAAGAATATTTGGCAGGTACTACGAGTGCGTTTTCGCTCTCAATGCAGGGGATTTGGGTAAGAAAAAGAAAATAATGTATCTTCAATTCTTGAATAAAAAAATGTGAAGATATATCGTCAATATTATTAGAGGTTCTTAAACTTTAAAATCTTGAGAGTCGGTAAAAAGAAATAAGAAATCTTTCGGTCGTTAAAATTAATGTATGTAATTTTTCAAATCCAGTATGGATTGGTTGAATGGGATGCCTATTTGTTAAACGCCCATTTGGGGCAGAGGCCATGCCGTGCTTAATATTTCCTTCGAGATCAAATCAGGTGTGAGTCTTTGCTATGGGCGATCATGCCAGCCAGCTCTTCTGATTCTGATAGCTCAGCTACTCTTATCAGACAGACTATACTTACCTGAGCAAAGCTAGCTAGAAAGAACTCAGAACTAATCTTCAAAACAGTTTGAGACGAGCGTTTCAAAATAAGGCAAGGCTAAATCTCAAGCCGACTCAAGTTTAGTGTCGATTCTCAAGAGTTGCGATTATTACATGCTTGGCACTTGTTGGTCATTTAGATTTTGATAGGTCGCCTTGTTCTTCATAGAGTTCGACTGAAATAATGATTATACTGTTTTATGGCGTTTCTCAACTCCTTTCCAAATAATTCTTTCCACTTCACAGTCGGCTAGCTTATTTTTTCACGAGGGAAAAATAATTATGACCAAAGTTTTGGACACTTGGCTGTTGTTTGTGGATAAAGGCAAGGCTGGGCGAGTGATTGAGAAGATGAAATAATGCCTTTCAGCAATATTCTGCTCTGTATTACAACAATTCGTCTTTATCTTTTAGCTCAGCTCCGTTTTCTTACTAAATAACAGCCGACTGGATTAAATCAAAATGATCATGTGGCAAACTTCTATGCTTCAAGTAAACTTATGAAGTTTAAGATGTAAAAGCAAAAATTATAGATACCGTTCTCAGGTGAATCATTTACCCAAATTCAAATCAAAACAATCATTAAAAAGTCCAAAATAATTATGTATCAGTCACTGTCTCGCAAGAGAGCGATCGCATTGAATTGACAGTTGAACATTTGCTAAACAACCAGATTTCATAATAATATTTGAAAGAGTAGTTTTACTACGTCACACATTAAAAAAGAGCAACACACCGGAGTAAACTTCTTTACTACTGTGCTCATCAGCCTCCTTCATTACTGCCATCAAAAGCCATAAACATTTTTACACCAGATAAGCAACGATTTTTCATTTGCATTTGATACAATGGCAAAAACAACATCATAACTTTGTCTCTCTGGTGGAGGTATCTCATTTTGGAAGGTTTAGAGGAGATTGAACACATCTAAATTGCAAATTTATAGTTTATTTAATTTAAATTATAAAAAGTGAACTGACACCCCCTGCAGTGTGATCACACATTTACCATGCCTGTTTGGATTAACTTCTTTAAGGATTTGGAAGCCTAATATGGAAAGTAGTTATTCCGGTCGTCCGTCAGACTTCAATTCAAATCCAACTCAATTTTACTTTGCTCCCCTGCCTAATTTAAACTAACTGCACTATAGTGGTATTTATTATTTTCTATTTAACAACCGAAGGTAAGCAACTAAGTAGTATAATGTGGTTAGCTATTTCCATTTTAATTTATAAGAGTGCTTATGATATTAACAAATGCTTAGAGCTTGAGCTCGATACTTTAAACTTAATTTTCTGACATTGGTGTGGTGGTTGGGTGTTTCTTCTTGGTTTTGATTTACTCATCAACTGTTTAGAGATGAGGGGATAAGAAAACAAAACCTGTGTACTTGCTTGCATAAAACTTCATGATATAATTTACAATCTGATTCAGGTAACAAATCAAGAACTACCCGTAGGTATATAATAACTACTCATCCTCATCCTCATTAACTTCATAGTTATGTGCGTATCATCCGTGTACACCATTTTCATCTTTTGTTTTCTAAAAAATTCTTCAGCAAGCCAATACAATAAACCTTTCTTTGTTCTTATCTAATGTGATAAATATATCTTCAGTGATAAGGATTTAGAAAAATTATTGAAATACTGCTTGGCGTTTTGATGCATAAAAATACTAGCATGAATTCACTAAGGCAGTTAAACAACGCAATCCAAATAACATCGCAAACTTAAAAGCCGGTTCAGCATTTAGAACTTTAACCCTGATAAGATGCCACATGTATACAACAGCTATGCATAGATCTTTTTTCAGGTTTAATTTGTCTATTGATAACGTAAATATTAAAGCATCCACAATTTGCACTTTAAGATAAATTTGCAGCAACAGCTTATGGAAAATTACAAGAAGTTAGTTCATAAATCTAGTAAATCTACATGACCAGATTAACTAAAGAAGCAAAGGGTACAATACAATTTGTCAATCCATATTCCTTACGTTCAGCATCCCACTACATTAAGGATAGAATAAAATGAATGACTTTAAACCCCCGTCTCTGTAATCCATCTTTAAAATACGTCTGCCTTAATCTTCCATAGATTTAGCTTTGCGAGCTACCACATTTCATTTTATATCTCTGGGAATCAACAGTAACAATATCGAAATAAATTATCTAAACGACCCTGCCAAAGCCCATTTCACACTTAAGAGAACAATGGAGGCACAAGAATCAAAATAATATATTAACTGATTAAGGTTTAGGAGGCAGTCAGGCAAAGTACTTAATGGATGTACAGAAAAATAGGAATCGAAAAAACACACATTTTTAAATGCACTGCAAGTCTGGTTTATACAGTAGGTAGTAGTATTCTTTGGTTGAACATTGTATTAAAAATGTATTTCCTTTTCCACTCAAGCGTACAACAACGCAACACAACATTATTATTACTTCCCTATTGTATTCTCAATAATATCTCAAGCCATCCATCCTCAATTTAAAACCTAACCAAAGCAAAGGGTAATAATGCTCTTGCTGTTGGCTTCTTCCTAACTGACTGTGCGTATTCATTCAGAAAATTCTTTAACTTATTTATCTGCATGAAAGAAACCAACAACTACAGGAAAGGACAATGGACAATTTCTCTCTATGAAATTAAATACGTGTTACTTGAGAGTGTAGGGGCGATGGATGAACGACTGGCCCGGCTTAAGAGGGGAGGGGATCCATTATTTTTGCGAAAGATATGTACCTACTTGAACAAGAAATTTTTCAGTTGTGTATGGTATGAAAGTTTGTGAACGATGCTCGTATTGCCAATTTAGAAGATGGCTTAAAGCTCAACGTGTCGTGAATGGATGCTCCAGCTTTTTAGCATGTTAATTTCTCGTGTGCTGGTTGGGTGCAGTTGGTCAATGGTCATCTATGAAGCGTCCAACATGCACCAGTCACGCAACATATCGCATGCTTCAGTTAAATTTTAAAGTTGGACATCAAGAAAGTTCAAGTTAATGTAGTATTAAAGCTCTGAATAAAGCGTCTTGATCAAGGTGGTGAAATTAATCTATAAAATCTAATTGATCTAATGTCAAATTTGTTTGGAATGTAATAATAAGAATACATTAATGTGCTGTTGCATTGCAACAGCAGCTATATTAATATGCAAAGTACTTATTTTGCACTTGCATAAAGCTAGGATGCAGTAAAATTAGGACTATGGACCGATTTATAAAACTTTCTTTCTTCAGAGAAACACACATCTTGTACTTTGAAGGACCTTGTACTGAAAAGAACGTGGTTATCATGTTATGTATGATTGTCCTTTTGAAAATAACCCAATTTGAATCTTGAATCACCTGTACACATTGTTATCTGTAAAAATCTGCCCCGACGGTGAACCAAATCCGTAAAAAGGTCAGCAAGGCCATGAATTGATTGGCTGGATTTACCCTTGTTTTTTACTTTTAATAGCCGACTCACCTAAGCCCTTTTCCCTTTTGATAATTTTTTTATTTTAGACTTTTAAAAGAACGTGGTTTATTAAGTCCCACGTTTGTTATCTTTATGGTTTTTTTTACAAAAACCCCCGGAGCATTGCTATAATTCTGCAAAGTTAAGAATGCCATAATTTTTAAACATTAAAATTATAAGTAACTACATTTCAATTTTTCGGAACTGTACTATTTTCACTTCAGTTGCTATGCGGGTCAATAGGGTTTGTGCAAGCGTACTTTCAAACCGTCGTAACTTCCAAAGTTGATTACTAATTTTAAAACTGTTGACATCAAAAGTGGCTAAAATGGGTAGAACTCGATAGTTAGAATATTATTATTTAAAGTCATTATGGCGTTTTGCATCATTTAAAGCCATTTTTAGCCAGGAAAGAAGAATTTTTTGGGGATCCCCAGATTTAGCCCAGTCAATTGGGCTTACCTATGTAGCCAAGCAGTCTATCCTTGTGTCTATCTGTATGCTCGTAGTCCGTTCGATAACTCGAGAAATAATGCTACTACACGACTAAAATTTTGCATACACAATCCAGGGCTGATTTTGAGGTTTAAGTTCGTAAACTAGCCCGATCGGACCACCCGGTGATCCGTGGTGGTCCAAAATACCTCACTGGTATTTAATTTTCCAAAAAGTCGTTTCTCTACTTTTGCTCAAAATTAGCAAAGAACTGATTTTTTTGGGCAAAATCCAAAGATTTTAAATGTGGTCAGATGGACCCGGCAGGGTGAAAAATTTCCAAAAACTTGTTGCTCTACTTTTGTTTGACAGAAACAAATAACAGATTGTTTTTGATGAAATCAAAAGTTTTAGGTTCCCATGGGCGTAGGGGTAAATTGGACCCGGTTGGGTGAAAAATGTCACAAAGGTTGTTTCTCTACTTTTGTTCAAGAGTAACAAATACCACATTATTTTTGCTAAAATCAAAAGTTGTAGGCACAGGGTTATGAATGAATAAAAACGAAGGAAAGGGGAAATCGGGGTGTGTGGGCCATGCTCCCCCCCCCCCACATAAAAATAAATGGCCGATGCTGATCAAGTCGGACATAGACAAACGTGGCGACTATCCCGGGCCAAATACGCACTCAGACATAAAGAAGCTTAGAGCATAGAATAAGGAAGCGGACAGCGGTCATATTGCTAAAACAATGAAATGGGCTTACATAGCTGCTATGTAAGCTAATATGCTTCCTAGACAATATCAGCATATTAGTAAAAAGATGGATGAGCTGGGGATGCGGATGAGGACGATGATGATGGTTGA
>JAQFZX010003081.1:0-14401 GCA_034682405.1 Hydroisotoma schaefferi | reverse complement strand
GAACGAAACAGAGTGAAGAAATAATGTAATTGGATAGGAAAGAGTTGACTTCCTCATCATCGAATTCCCTCAATTGGCCTTCTTCTATATTCGGATGTCAGCAAAGCAAATGGCTTAAGCCTTATGGATAGAAACAGTAAGGAAGTACGATTGTAGAATATACTAGTCATTTTAGTTTGTTTTAGAACCCGCATCAGCTTTTGTACTCCATTTCCTCCGATTTCTACACTCTTAAGCTAAACTAACCCGTGAAGTTGATGATGGGAAAATCTTGTTTATTTTGAGTATATGGTGCACAGTAGTAATAGTAGTGGTGGTGCTGTCAGTTGTAGTTGTAGCAGTATCAGTAGCCGCAGATTTAAGAGGAGTCAAATTAAAATTATAGTAGTAGTAATAGTAGTAGTAGCAGCAGTAGTAGTAGTAGTAGTAGTAGCAGTAGCAGTAGTAGTAGTAGTAGTAGTAGAACGAAGAAAGAAAGAAACCCACGGCTAAAGAAATTAAACACTTGGAATTAAAATACTAAGTCCATCCATAAGGACGATAATGATGAGATGAGTTAAAAAATGGTCTTACTAAGTGATAATTTCACGTGGCTGGTCTATATTATTTTAGGGTTTTTTTTTATTACTGTGTACTTTGCACTGTTGGAACTGGACAGATATGTAGTACCCGATGAGAAGTCAGCTCCCTTTCCGTGCTCTGGTCAAGTTTAGCTCTCATCGTTTTAAAAATTAATAAAACTTTGCTTCCTTTTTTATTAGCTTCAAATAGTAAAAAAAATGAAGGGAAAAGCCATTTAATATATTCGGATGTGGAACATGTAGTCATTCTCCGGGTTTCTTTATTGCCTTTTTCTTCGGAAATAATTTTTTCTCTTTTGATTGCGTTGCGTTATGGGCTATCAGTGTCAACCAAACAGGACTTTCCCATTACTATAAAGCTATTGTTATGAAAAAGCTTTTACCCTTTAGCCTTTTATGATTTATTCGATCCGAGAAGGAAATTTATTTGCGAAATAAGACGAAGTATGCAATATGCTAATCGTATCAAGCTCTGTTTTTAAAAACTTTCCTCCAGTCCAGACTTTTCATAGCCTTCTTTTAGCATTAAAATTAACCCGTGTTTGTATTATCTGTATTCTTTCTAGTGGGAAGGATGGGCCATTTGGTAATGTGGTTTGCACCAATTCTGAAGACGATCTCTACAAATTTTTGGGAACGGTGGTCATAAAGGAACATCCTGAGGGTCTCTTTCCAGTAGTAATTTTATGAATCTTCGTATAGCATTCGCATGCAGCATTTTTTTAGACACATCCGCATTCTTCCTGTCCATCTGCGGAAACTCTACTCAAACATCATGGCGACTTTTAAAAAAAACCGTACTCCCAAACTCAAAACTAATTCGGGAGCAGTTTAATTTAGTTTTATTTCATCATCCATTATCACTTTCGAACTGCCAGTTTGTTCTAACTCCCTGTGAAGAATCCAGCATGGGCAGGAGTACAACAGTCATCGTACAGCGATTTATGCAGTCCTAGTTATATTAATTTGTTTTGTTAAGTAAGTATAATGTTTAAGGTTCACGTTGCATCCCTTTGCTCAAACTGTCCATCAGTCCATCCTTTCAGAGGTCTAATGGTTTTCGATTGTTTTGTCTTTTCACTTCCAAAACGGGTGAACAAGTTGACGACAATTTGGGCGTAGTAGAATTCGGAGACACCGTTTCTGCTCAATATTTTAAGCTCACTGATATTTTTACTAAGTTACTTTCCAAAGAAAAAAGCAGAAGTGTATAGACATCTTTGGTCTCAAGCATCTTCGTCTGTCTTGAAAACAGACGCTATTAATTTAAGCAGTTTTTGTACTGAAATATCAAAGCAAGGTTGAGCGAATTAGAACTAACTTCCATGTAAACGTGTAGCAGGTAGGAAAAGTAGAGCTCCTAGTTAGTATTAAGATAATAGTAGTAGTAGTGGAGCTCAATCAAATGTTGAGTCTAATGGACATAATGAGACGGGTCACTCTGGGGAATTTTTTATTTAAATCCACTAAACGAACATTATCATCAACCGCAGCAAGCCTCCTTTCCTTTGTTTTCTTTTCAAGTTAATAATCCTCGTGAGAAGAGACCATTCACAATTTATTTTTCCTTAACTCTCCATCGCCATTAATTATTTTTCATTTTTTAACGCTTACTCGATAATATTTTTTTTACGAAGACTTGCCTACACTGTCTAGTTGTTCGTGTCAACGAGCTAACACTAGAATGGTACGGTCACAAGAAGGGAAAGTGTGCAATGCTACTGATGATGATGATAGACGAGACGACGAGATTGTTTGTTACTAGAAGTTGACGTGACGTGCCATTAGCATAAGCTGTGTCGTATTGTTAGTTAGCTCGTCCATCAGTCCCATCATCCGTCACAGGCGGACGCAGTAAATGAGCCTATTATTCCGAATTAGATAAGATATCATCTTTTAAGTGGCTTTCTATCCGTGACAAAAAATTCAGTCATTCCAAACCTTACCTAGATTAAGGATTTAAGAAGTTATGCATACATGCATCTTTTATGAGTGGTGATATATTTTTTTTATTAAGCCAAGCCTACTAGTCGCACCACATTTGTTGAGATTATCCCCCTTGCCATTATTTAGCCTTGGCTTTCTTGTTTAAAACTTTAACCTAAACGGTGTCTGTGTCTAATACCCAATACCCTCAAAAACTATCCACGAAGTAAGCAGAGATAAATAATTCTAGTTGAAGTCAAAGTTGTAAAATTCCGTAATTTATGGTGTAAGTAGGGTTGATTCTTTTTATTCACGCTCAATCGAGACAAAAGCGAATGTTCCTTATGGACAGTCCTATGACTTTTTAATACTGGTCGTGATATAAGAGATAGAGAAAGCCATGAAGAGTACAAAATGCACGAGAATATAATATAGTCATAAAGCCAGAGCTTTTTTTTCAGTTTTCTTCCAAATACAACAGAGAAGAGGATTTAAAAATTAATCCAAATTAGCCAAACTGAAATTTCTTGTACTTGTTTTTTTACTACTGATTGCAGTTTAAAAAATTGTTAAATCCATTATTGTTATTTCTAGGTAGGAAATTGAAGCATTGGGTTTTAACATTTTAATTTTGGACTATGCATTTTGGAGTACGACTTCTTAAATGCTGTACCGTCTAACTTAACTTAACGAGTTCAGTACCCGTTTAATAAATAGTTTCCCAATGGTACACCCCTATCCATTCTAGTTGCCGTAACCTACTACTTAGTTATTACTTTTTACATCCGTTTAGCACAATTTGAATGTAAATAAGTAGAAAAGGGATTCCAAAAACCACAAAAGTCGTATCGGCATAAGACTGAACTTCGCCATTCACTCTGTTGTACTTTCCTAAGTACTTAAGTAGTTATAAATAAGTTTAATATATTTCTTAAGATAAACTCACCAGCCAAAACTCGGCATATTTTAACTCTTCTAAATTTAAATATCTCAAATCTTCAATCTACCTAGTCTTATCTGTAGTTTGCGAATGGAAAAAGAATCATTTTCTTTTCAACGGATAAAAAAAACAGTTAGTTTCGCTAAAAAGAGCAACTATCCAGTAATAATTGCTTTTGATGGCGTAACCGTTTACAATAATCTTCCTTGTTAAATTAAACGCAGCCTCACATTAGTATGTTTTAAGAAACAAATGCAGTGAAACTACAAAAGTAAATTACAGACTGGAATAGTTTAACAGGTTCCGAAATAGGGAATTATTCCACCCTCTGCATTCAAGTTTTCTAATGTCTTCATTTACTACGGCTTATATTTTTCCTGCGCCCTATGCAAAAAACGACTATTATTTACTACATTATATCGGTCGAAAAATTTCTTTCTGAAGGGTTGTCTGCAGGTAAAGTAGCTAACTGTTGCTGTGAGAATAGAAGTTATTCGAAGCATTCCTAGAATCCTTTGTTTTAGTCATAAAATAGACGACATATCTGTAAAGTTGGACTTGAGTCTTCATTGTTGAAATGTTTGACCTTGTGTATTACATTTCGAACTTAATATTGGAAAACGACTATGCTGAGATGAGATTGGTTTTAATGAAATGATTACTGGACCTGTTTAGAAATCTTTGGATTTAATTTTAATTTATAATGGTGTTAAGGTTGCTATTAAAATTCGTATCTACGTCTTTGTATTAGAGTTTACAATTCCTTTACCTATTTAAGCCTCCAGAAAGGTAGGTAGGACTGGGAATTAATAGCCAGCATGGCTATGTCAACGTAACAGAGTAGAATACGGTACGGAGTATTAGTCTTCTTGAGTGCCTAAACCTAACAATAAAAACGACGTGCTAATCGAATAACAATGAATGTGTATGCAATACATGTGCCTTATAGAAATATAACAAACAATAATACGCAACGCTTTTATATATCTTTAAAGTTAACTTAGGCAATGTCAATAATATCCATAATTAAATCCCTTTGTAAAGTATTAATATTGTATTTTACACGTTGTTTTTACCTCAATACCCAATAAAAAAAATTTATTTAGCACATTATCAAGTTTACCTTCTTCTGCTATTTCCTTCTTTTCTTTGTTGTAAGCGCATATCCTTATTTTTAGTCCATTCTAGTGGTACATTTGGTTATGTCCGTCCGTCCGTCCACACGAGATATCAGAAGAACCTCAACCTACTCGGCCTTCAACTTAGCACACTGGTGGCAACTGTGTTATCTAAGCATATTGCAAAAGTTGACCTACTCGGGCATGCTAAGGACCCGTAGGGTACCAAAAACCCAACACGTCATTTAGTACCAAACATTTCTTTTCCATGAAATTCACAAGTACATAATAATTTTGATACAAATTGAAAGTATTAGGACCATTTCTCTAGGACCCTAGTAATAATCCCCTGCCGGGTAAGGTAAAAATTCCCAAAACCATTCTACACCTACTTAAGGCAGTCCGCAGTTAATAGAAGTTATTCGGGTCATCTGTAGGTAAACAGATACTTTATGCATAGGTAGGTATTATAATAGATAGTAAAAAAGATATTAAGGGTAACAAAAAGGTGTATGTTGTTGTTTCCATGAAGAGACCGTTTGAGTACTGTTGACTGTGTCGACCCAGTCGTCCCCAGGGCCCTGCTTGATAAGTGTGATTATAAAAAAATCATCGAGTCTGTCGGGCATTATTGATAAGTCTCTCGTTTCAGTTTAGTAGTTCCGTCTTGGTGACTTGGAACCTGGAAGTTGAGAAAAAACCAACTCAACAGTCCATGATGATAAGACCCTGTTGAGTTAAAGCTACGAAAAAATACATGAGACTTGGTTAGCCCCGGTTTACTTATTCATCGGGAAATGCCTTTGAAACTACCGAAACTTTAGAAAAACTATCAGTGCTTGTAAGTATATCTAAAAGCTTAAACCCTCATCCGGGAACTTTCTCTCTCTATCTTGGGCAGGAATGTCAAGTGTACTGACTGGTAGGATGTTGCATATAATAATTAACTTACTGTTTAACACTTTTACAAGCTAGTTGTCTGATTTAGAAGAGCGTTGTAGTTGCAAGTGCCACATATTATATGCATAATTTCTTTTAAACAAACTTAACTTAAAAATCATGAAACTTTAGTCCGTACATTTTTCCATGGACACAAATATACAAAATACAATAGTGAAAGTGTATGAAATCAGAAAATCTTGCTATACACTCATTTAAGAGAAAAAATAACTGTTTAAGAGTGACTCTTAACGAGTTTATCTGCTTCTTTGTTTAATTTTAATAATTTTGCCATTCAGTAAAATGTGATTTGGTATAAGCTAACTTAATGAATGCCAGCCAGACGTGTTAACAAAATCATTGCATTGCATTAGGGTTGGTTAATCCTTCTTAGTACAGCTAGAGTAATTATTATTTTATTAGTTCTTAACTTGTTAACCTAGGAAGTTAAAAAACTGCGTAAAAACTGTAAAGTGAAGGCTCAATCTTGAAAATGCCTAATTAATTTTTCTAAACTCGGTATTATTTCGACATTTTATATTCTATTGCATTTTCTCAAAAATAATTAATTCTCTACCTAGTTTTACACATTTAAAGACTGCAAAAAATACGTCTCCACGCTCTCATGCCTAAACGGTTCAACTTTTTCAACTTCTGTTTTCGGATATCGGTACATGGGGTCCTGGCACAGGTCAACTACGAAAATAAGTGAAATCGGTCACACCCCCTGGGGAGTGGGGTCAAAGGTCACAATTGCGTTCTTCGTAACTCCCATCACGTAGGGTATCGTTTGAAAGGTATTTACTAGGTCATCTCAAAACAGGTCAAAATTGCTCTGCAAGTTCTAAAGTTATGATCTTGAAAAGGGTCACAATGGGGCAAGTTCAGACTCCAGTTCCAAATGGTAGAACAAAGGTCAACAACTTTAGAGAACACCCACACCGGCCTGGAGGGTCATCGAAGGGGTCACTCCGGACACATTAAGCGGTCATTCCAGACACATCGCGCGGTCACTCCGGACACATCAAGCGGTCACTCCGGACACATCAAGCGGTCACTCCGGACGCATTGCGCAGTAACTCCGGACACACCGTGCGGTCACTCCAGACACATCGCGCGGTCACTCCAGACACATCGCGCGGTCACTCCAGACACATCGCGCAGTCACTCCAGACATATTGCGCGCTTATTTTGGACACATCCATTTTATCCCTCTGCTACGCCCGTTACAACGGTTTTTTGTGATTTATTATTGCGTCTATACATCAATACATCTGAATGGAAGACACATAGGTATAGATGGTTAATATTTACTTAAGGAAAGGTTGCTGTTTGTGTTTGATACTGTTAAATTTTGATCCATTAAATGGATTTGTTCGTGGGAGCGTGATTAATTCAATTTCCATCACACATCCTTTTGTCCTTTGATCAAGTCACAAGTACCGTTTTGATCAACTCTCCATCCTCAATCCCTCCCTGTCCCAGTTACTGAATCAGCATTGGCCAAAGCAAACCTATCTATCATATTGGGACCATACATAGACAAAATTTCAACTTTCCCTATGGGAAACATAACCCTAGGCTCTTTTTGGTCCTTCAGAGGAACCAAACGCTACAAAAAATGTAAAAATGACATCCGATTTCACCAACTTCAAGAAAGTCTACATGGAGCACTACAACTTTCTCGCGATTGTTTTTGGGTTTTGATGCTGTGCGTTTTTTTCTCGACCAAAGTTTATTTAAAGTAAATAAGCCTAACCCTAAAGTAAGTCGTTTGAGTATTTTCAGAACTATCCTTTTTTTATAAAAAAAAAAAGCGCAGAACCTAACTATAAGTTTCTGAAATGTATGCCTCTAAACAGTAAAATGATTGAAGGTTTAACCTTTGCACATTTTGTTACTCACTCACTCTCCGTATTTTCTATACAATGGTTGGCCCTGGCCGTAAAGTAAGTTGTGATCATCAAGCACATAAAATCAAAGCAATCAGTCATCCAAATACTCCTTTATAACCATAATAATACGACCATCGGACCATCCATTCCCCTAAGCTATTCCATACCCCAATCCACTGCTTTAGTTTGCCAACTAGCGCTTATTTCCGATAAACTAAACTGGTACATAAGTTCATGTAAAACCGTTTGCCTAAAGGGATTCAATAATCAAACACGTTTTCCTATCCTACCATTCATTTCCCTCTCATTGGATTGTCAATCAATTAAATATGTATCTAAAAACCATAGGAGTACCTAACATAGGCCAAGTAAGCACTTCACTTCCCAACTGCGGCCAACCCTTCTTCTTCAATCCAGAATCCTGTTTACAATTACTTCAGGAGCCTTCAAAAAACAGCTTTTTCCGGAAAACCCTAAACGGAATTGAGTCATTATAAAGTATGTTAATTTAATTACTGTTGCATACCATGCACCGCCTAATTAATACCCAGGCTACTATTCAATTCCCACTTTATTTCAAACATACATTCAGGTAGACAGTAAAAGGGAAGAGCTTGGAAGGAGTAGTGACTGTAATTCGAGTGTATACGGTAGCCTTACCACTCCCTTGCAGTGTTTCCTGTCAACGTTACCCTTAATTAACTCATCATTATTCGGCCGATATTACCATTATTAAGTACAGCTTCTAATTTACATTTGACCAATAACTCCTCAGAGGAATTAAAATCGGAAATACGGTAATCTTGTATAATTGGGGGGAGTTAATAACACTACTACTACAGGGTCTTAAATCTTTTCAAAAAGATTTCATCCGTACATTTCATCTTTCCAAAAAGTTGGCAGGATATATCAAAAACTCTTTCAAAGTTAAACTCCATAGAACAGTTTATTTTAGTCAGTGCTAGAAAAAGTTACATCCCATCTATTAAGAACTACATAGGAGAAAAAGGTGAGGAAAGTGTTACAGTTTGGATTCCAAGGAAAGGTTTAGATTTCTGTTGAAAGGCCCATTTTAAGAGTTGCAAGTTAAGTTCGACAAGTTGAACTTTTTCTATTGAATCTATCGTTAAAAATTAATGAGGAAATCCATCACAACCTACCCACCCGCCCGTCCGTCTCTCACCCGGATCCCACTTTATGTAGTTTAGACTCCTTCAACGAAATGAAATGCTGAAAGAAAGTTTAGGAAAACAGTTTTTCACTTTCAGTAGAAACGACGTTTAGCCAACATCAAACATATTCAGCGAGTATAACATAGTTTAACCTAGGAAGGAACAGACAGCGAGGATTTACCTTTTAAAAAGCACTAGGCATAAATCATACACTTCCCAGCAACGCTACACAAATCCATAGATCCATCTCAAAATAAATCGAGAATTATTATTCACAAAATTCACTCAACTACTACAGAACTTACTAGGACGACTTCTAGTATTTTACATACAAAATTTATTCGCTAGTTGTATGATAAAACTAAAAAAAATAAAATCTACCCTTTCTAACTTCATCCATTAGACATTTTAGGGTCTTTTTATGTTACCAAAATCTCAATTTACTTAAATAGTAGTCGGAACTATTGTAACCTTAAGCTTTTTTTTTGAAAGGCCACAAATGTTTTTCTGCAAATTTAGCTAGACTTTTTGTACAGATTTTGACAAAATTAGTGCACGTTTGGAATTATAGTATGTCCATTTAAAACAAGACTTATTGCCAATGTTAATTATATTCTAGAGACCATTACAAAAGAGTATACTTTTTACATTCAAACTGGAAACAATTTTATTTCCTTACTTGAGAGAATAAAAATAAATACAAGAACCCAGTTTGACTTTCGGTATTTTATTGCAAAACTTATTGGATTAAGAATCGAATAAATTTCACTTTCATCCTGCAATTGTACAGTTACCTTTACGGCTTTTTCGTTATTGTGAATATGAAGGGAATGGAACTGTCTCTGGGCATTAATTATTTAAAAAGGCCCATTTTGCCCACATAAAAGAATCCCTTTACTGACCCAACCTATAGAATCATCCATACATTTTAAGGTGGACCTACAGGTTTTCCCTTTTTTAGCTTTTATCTGTTATAAATACCATTGCAAACATTCTCCCAATTAGAACATTGCTTCAACCTTACCACAGATTAATAGCGGTCTAATTAGCAACTTAAGTCCCCCAAAAAGTATCGCAAAGTGAATTCCATAGCGCTGGTTCCTTTCCCCCTTTTAAGTCCTTTTTTATCTCCAGTTTTTCGAATTACCTGTCCATTCTTGACCTCCCTATTCCAAAAAACCTCCCTGTACTACCCTAATCTTACTGTTGTGGTTCTAGTTGAATATTTTTCCACCTACAATCCCATTCTAAGAAACCCAGTAAAAACCTCTGTTAAAAAGAGCTTAAGACACATTTTTATTCATTCCAAAGAAACAAAGCCACGACCACCAATCTTATCTTCCTCCAGTATTATTTTCATCTTGGCCACAAGCGGAAGGAAATTGTCTTGGGATGAATAGTTAAGACGATTTGGACATGATTTTGAAATATTACTGGAGATAGAGTTCTCTAATTCCTCGTCATATTATCCACCAAATAACCCAAGGGTCACTTCCAATTATGGAGATCGTCTCAAGTAAAATTTATATCCCCACCGGTGAACAAACCAACCAAAAAACCTACCCAGAAGTCTACCTAATCTACAAGAGAATCGCGTAGTAAACTGACAGCCACACCCCTTCGAACCGCCATCCCACAAAGAGTCCACCGGACCTGGACCATAATTCATCCCGGCCACCGAGGAATAAGGCAGCCGGGTAGTTTTGACTTATTGCCCGGTTTATTACCCTCACGAACATATCAAGTAGCCTTTTTGTAGAGAAATAAACAAAACTTACGACTATTTTTACAAGTCCAGTAAAATCTCTATGAATTTAAACGTCTTTAAGGACAGGAACTATCAAATACAAGTCGGGCTACTATAAACTTACAAAAGACCACCACACCAAAACAATATCTCTGATAAAGTTATACGTTTTGTTTATTCTACCTCAAGACATTATCAGCCTTAAGGTTGTCTCTTCTGAGACAAGAGTACGCTTGTTGACCCTACCAAGTACCTAATTAACTTAAGCCGTGGCATAATATTCACTATCCAGCCATCTGTAAGATTTCCATAAGAAGTCCGCCACTACTTCATGTATCTAGAAGGTAGTGAGCTAGTTAGTATAGAATAACTGTCTACTTGGTCTGTAATATGCATGCATGATTTGATTCGTTTGCCCCTTGAGTCCCATTTAATTACGGTTCTCTTACTCCCTTGAATATTTCAATAGTCCAAGTCAGTCCGAATTACTTTTAGCCTACGAAGCCACCCCAGCATTCACCTTTACCTACGTCCGTTCAACTACCAGCTACTTGAGAACTAACTCACTGAGACGTTCTTAGGTGGAAAGCCTTTTAATTACCAACCGACAACAACTTCTTAGCTTTCAACCAAAACAACATTACACTTACTTCCCCCCTAAAACTTTTTTATCACCCTTTCACCATTCATTAAGACTCTTTCTAGTTACCCAGCTTCAGGCAGGCACACCCCCTCCTTGCTAGGCAAGAATCTTGCACTGGAAATCCAGAGAGTGACAAGACATTCAACTGGAGCTAATTTCAAGACATCCAATCCTACCAAAACCAAGAAAGGGTTAGACCGTCTAAGGTCTCAGTTCAGTCTAAATTAATTATTAGTAGGGAAATCCCACTCTCGGCCTGGACGGTGGGTGCGCCCACTTAAAATAACTTTCCCCTTCTTGTCTAAGCTGAAGTAATGTTATTTTAGCAGAGAGAAGTTCATCTTAACGTTGGCTCCGTGAAACTCTACCAAACTCAACAACAACCAAACTGACACAGCATTGTATTCTTACTGAGAATTTAGCCTTATCAATAATTAACCCAGTCAGATTCGCCACTTCAACCACCCAGACGATAGATGCTAATAGAATAGGTACACCGTCTGAGATTTAAACCAGGAGTTATTATTTTTATTAGTCTTCGTATAGTTAGCTGGTCCGTTGGCGTATTAAATCAAAGTAGAGCAGAGTAAATAGAAATAAAGCCTGACTTTAATAGGTATTTGTCAGGAAGATAAAATTATTATGCCAATCTGCCTCAAAATCATTATTTTCACCCCAACAATAAAGTTTAGTAGTGTAACAATATTCCAATTCAATTACATTCTACGTTTTACACACACTGTAGATTTAACGTTCAACATTACAATTGTATTTTAACTATTTTTATCCCCAAATCTAAATAGCCGTTATTACAAAATATAAGGTGAGGCAAGTGTTTTCTCCATGCACCGACCCCGTGAAAAAATGATAGCAATAAAATATACATAAGCCCTTGCACGTAAATGCAACTGCACAGCTATTCTTGCACACAAAGTATTACAAAATCATGTTTTTATTTATTAAAAGATGCAGATTTCCTAACCCCGTAAAAGTTTACTGAATCGTGGAACAAAATAAAAGCTAAGTTAAAGCCGGGGTTTCTCCTATCCTCTTGTATTAATATTTCACACCTTTTTCTAATATTTATCTGGGGATTAGCTATTTAAGCCTCGGTTTATAGTGCATTTAGCATGTGTTGTATTCGGTGTATGTTAGTTATGTGTCAAATGTGAAGCCTTATTGATGTGTGTCAAGGGGTTAAGGAACAAGTACACTCTAGTTCAGTTCAAACAGCTAAATAAATCTTTAAGCAGACGATCCACTTACTCTTCATTTACTCATGAATTTCCCTTTTATAGTGAGAAAACCCTTAAAG
Organism: Hydroisotoma schaefferi; assembly: GCA_034682405.1. Classification (NCBI taxonomy): domain Eukaryota; kingdom Metazoa; phylum Arthropoda; class Collembola; order Entomobryomorpha; family Isotomidae; genus Hydroisotoma; species Hydroisotoma schaefferi. The sequence goes on along the minus strand of JAQFZX010003081.1, from coordinate 2,125 downwards.
TTAAACTGGCAGTTGTTTAACTTTACTGCATTTGATCAAATTTGTACTGAAGTGTAAAATAATCAACACAAATCACTCCCCTGGAGAGACACTTTAAACTATTTTCTCAACTAAATGCACATCATCTAATTATTTTTAGTTATCTGCAGTTTATGTGTTACAGGAGGAGGATGTCTGTATGATATCTCCTTAAATAAACAGTTATACCTATTCACGGTTTTTTACCCAAAGGAACGGGCATATGGGGTCCACGGAAGGAAGTCCCACGGCTGGAGGTCCGACGGTCGGAGGTCCCACGGTCAGAGGTCCTGCGCCTCGAAGTCCCTTACGGCTGGAGGTCCCTAACGACTGGGGGTCCCACGGTCGGAGGTCTCGCGGCTGGAGATCCCTAACGACTGACGGTCCCTTACGGCTGGGGGTCCCTAACGGCTGGGGGTCCCTAACGGCTGGGGGTCCCTAACGGCTGGAGGTCCCTTACGACTGGGGGTCCCTAACGGCAGGAGGTCCCTTACGGCTGGGGGCCCTCCCACTAAAAAGATGTTCAATTTAGCAAACGAGATATGTATGTTATATGGACAAATTGGAATACAGTATGGTAATAATAGAATCGCATGGTTACCTAGTTCAGTTTCAGATGTTACATTTTTTAAGCCACAATTCACGAAACAACTACATTTTGTTGGTACTTTTGCTTTGAAGAGATTTTAATATAATAATTAGTGATATAATGATACAAAACTAACGATGCGATTCTGTCATTAATATACTCAATTCCATTTTAATAATGCATGCAGATCCTGACCTCTGACCGTGGGACCTCCGATCGCGGGACCTCCAGCCGTCGGACGTCCTGCCGCGCTCCCGGGCATATGCACAAAAACGAACCGAATTTTTGGCTAAACATGTGCCGAAGCAATGGGCTAAATACCAATTGTTTGTTCATTAATATGGTTTAATGTTTTTTCCTAAACCTCGGCAATGTTTTCCTATTTTTATGAATTAAATTTTCAAACCCTGAGGCTAACGAATCTAGCTGGCAAGTGATCAGTATAATTTGAACTTTATTAACTTTAAGTTACAGCTAGATACTTTCCCTTTTTTACATTTACATATTGTTCAAGACAGTGCAGTATATTATTTTTTCTTTATTTCTTGTAATACCTCCAATGCAATGGTTATCTTTCCTTTCAAAATCTCAGCCATTTCTCCAGCCCCTTTTAGATGGATTCACTAACACTAACACTGCTATTTTGAAGATGAGATCATACTATAGCGTAGACCGATGGTAGTATCCTTACGGGGTCCTTTCTTTCTTTGCATATTTATTTCATTGGATTGCCAGAGGCAGGCTGAGTGTTTCTGGTACTCTGGTTGGCATTTTTACATTTCCCAAGTGTGACTTGTTCTTGTTTGTTCTGAAGGATGAATGACTGACGGCCGACTGGCTCGATCCTCAAGGGAATCTCCCTTAAAAACTCTAACCTTTCACCTCCCCAGTTTTTATTTTCGTGTATATATTATCCAATACTAATATGAATAGTTGCAGCTTACAATTTCCTTTTACATAATACTAAATCTACGGGTACAAATACTGAAAAAATACTTTGGTTGGAGATCTAACGGCTACTTCCAGATCCGGTTACCACTGAAAGATAAAGCAGAATGAAATAAACTAGGATTTTAAATTATAACAATTTAAGAAATGAAAAATCAAGACCAGTTCAGCCTGAAAGGGTTTGGAACAGCGCTAGTTGTTAGTCTCTTCGATGGCGAAATAATGTGAACAAATAATTACTTCTTACTTCAATTACAATTGATTTGTTAAAAAAATTTATGAAAAAATTTACAAGGATGTGATAGAGAAAGTCGTATTTTTTGTGTTTGTAGAGGAAGGTAATGCTTCAAAAGAGTCATCTAAAGCAGCACATCCTTATCCTTGCCCTCCATAAACCCAATCCAATGCATAATAACAATTTGCTGGCTTAATGGCTAGTCTTCGAAGATCGTTGTAAACATAATAATAATAAGTAGTGGAGGTAGAAGTAGTAGTTAGTTGCAGTAGTAGTAGTAATAGTAGTAGTAGTAGTAGTAGTAGTAGTAGTAGTAGTAGTAGTAGTAGTAATAG
>JAQFZX010003080.1:0-14411 GCA_034682405.1 Hydroisotoma schaefferi | reverse complement strand
TTAATTTACCTGGGGCGTTGTTACTTCGAAGGGAAAATTAGAAATTCTACTAACATGGACAAGATAGGACTTTTAACACGGAAATGTAGGGGGGAATTAAAACGGGAAATACGGTATATGCCTACTAACAGACGGATCTCTCACTACTTACTTATGTACAAAAATGAGATTACTGACCCAAATAAGACGAAAGGGCCCTAAAGATGACAACTTCAACAATCAAAAGTGCTACAACGCCACTTTACTTCCTCAGTTTCCAACAATCAACAATTAATCTCAACCAAATATAACGGACTTTTCTACAGACCAACTAACTCCTTTGAATCCGAATGAATGAAAATACATAGAACCTTATTATTTCTGCTATTACTAAACTACTCTCTAGAATATTATAGAACGATGTGACAGTTACCTTTATTAGATAGAATGGAAAGCATCCATTTCAACCAATCTCTACTTATACTTCATATTACAAAAACTAAATCCTATCCAAGATTCCACAATCCATTTTCATTATCATTTTCAGCATGAATGCCCTGTTAAACATCTAAAGGATGTATGCGGCTAAATTAACGCGGGCGGCTAATATTCGCGACTTTACGCTATATTATATTTTATTCGTTTAATATTCTGGGTTGATTGGCATATTAAGAATCCAGAAAATGAGGTAAACTCTACATAAATTCTTGGACGTCTACTAATAAGACTAACGGAATATTTAGAGTTAGATAGAATAGAACTGCCTTATTTTTTGGAATCAATGTTACCTAATTTCCCCTACATTTGCCCTAGAGCAGAGGGGCCCATGGACCCACCCTCTATTCTCTGCACAATAATCATACAGGTAGGAAAAAGACTTTTAGGAAAACGACTTTTAAGAAAACGACATGAAAAACCCCTCGACTTCTAGGAAAAATACATGTAGGAAACCCCTCTGCTTCTAGGAAAAATACATGTAGGAAACCCCTCGACTTCTAGGAAAAATACATGTAGACAAACCCTGGACCCCACTAGTGGGGCATTATACCGGGGGGATTATTTCGGGAAATACGGTACTCACTTTATTCACTTTCTCGGGAGTAATTATTCATATCGCAACCCAACCCAATCCCAATTCCCAATCCCATTCAAAAGCTCATCTTATTTATCCTTCATCTTTGCCCATATACCGCCCTCGTTAATTATGCCGCACGCCTATCCTTTACATGTTAATAGCGGTATCTCTTCCATGTATAACATGCTTCAAAATATCATTTTTTCGTATATAAGCCGCGGCATATGGGCGAGGATTTAGGGTACTCCTCATGGGCATAAGTGCGTGGTCCCTTTTAATCGGTTTAGCAATTGAAACTTCATAATCCAATATATATCTCACTTATGAAATTACTAAATGTAGATAAACCAAACTCGAATTGAAAGAATAAATACCAATTTATTGAACTGTATAGCAATTATTTTAAAACGATTAATAATCATCCATAAATCTGTATACCCTTCTCCTAAAGTTATCATAAAAAATAATAACTATGCATGTCTTTCCTTTATTCAATAATAAATCCAAGTATTGAAAGACCTTGATCCGACCTGGACTTTCAAAACCCCTCGATCAGGGTCATCAAGGATAACCACTTGGTCCTGCTCATAAGAATTGATAACCACAACAGCGATAGCTCCATCGGGTCGGAGAAAAGTGGCCATTTTGATATCGTCATTCGAGATAAAATCTCCAACGCGTTTAGACCCCGGAGGAATGAACTTGCTGAAATGTGCCATAGCATAATACTGCGTATTCTTATAGAACTCCTGGGCCTCCGTGTTGATAATTATTGGAGCGGAATGGAAGTTATTGACATAATTAGGACCCCCCTGCATATCAACAGCCAAGTTCCAATCAACCCAACCCCCCACAGAGTGGGTGAGGTCAATCATAATGTCATGGGCGTACATCTCCGACATGTACCATCCGCCGAGACCGATAACATCGTCCCAATGTCGGACGCAGGCTTCTGTAGCGATGAGGAAATGATCCGGGAACTTAGCCTTGACCCGGTCATAAACTTCGGGTTCTTCTGCCCAGTTTAGGTACCAGTGGAGCCCGGTACCCTTGACCATTGCGGCTGTTTCGGGATCTCCGAGGATCGTGTCTGTCCAGTTAACCACAATGTCCCGGTTGTGGTCCAGGATTATGACGTTGAACTTATCGGGAGTGTAACCAGCGGCTGCTAGGTTAGGTCCGAGATCTTGTTTGATAAAGTCGTGCTCCATTTGGGCTGTGAATCCGCAGGTCATCCAGGGATAGCCTGGGCTGAAACCTGTGTTTGGCTCGTTTTGTACCTAGAGATATTAAAGTACCCTTAATCCTCCTCGCCCGTATGCCGCCCTCGTTAATTATTCCGCACGCCTATCCTAAAAGGGGTCTTTCCCATGTTAAAGATGCTTCAAAACATCTTTTTTATCATGTCAGCCGCGGCATATGGGCAAGGATTTAAGGTACTCTTACTTGCTAACTTTTTAAAACTTATAGAAGGAAATCCTGTGAGAGGTTATTGTACAAAATTTTAGTTTTTAATTATTTCTTACGGTCATTCCCCAAAGGTCTACTCCAGCGTCTTTGTAAGCGTCCAAAAATCTACAGATCACGAACATAATTGCCATTTATTTCGCCCTTATTCATGTGATGCTGCGTTGGATGTTTAAAATGATATAAGGTCCGATTTGCTTATCAATAAACTTGAAAATGGGTTGTTATAAAAGGAGCGTTTATCTAACTTGATAAGATATTTGGCATAAGTTTCCCAAGTTCTTGATCCAGGACCCTCCTTAAGCGTTCCAGCCCCTTCCAACTCATTATTAGTCTTCATCCATTTAGGAGGACTCCATGATGAGCCAAAGTACTTCAAATCATATTTGGCAACCTCCCGAGCTATTTTCAACTGCGGAATCTGTTAATATCCCCAAATTAAACCTCAAATTATCCTCTATCTTTCCAAACATAAGTATCTTGCAGCCAAAATGTCAAGAATCTGCAGCCAAAATGTCAAGAATCTGCAGCCAAAATCCCCATCACACCTTAAAGTTTCTATCCTCATCCAAAAGACTCCACCTCTCAAGATCATAATCATCCTGAACATCATCATAAGTGTAGGCACGGGTGGAAAAGTCACATCCCGAAATAACAATCCTTCCCATACTGTACTCAATCCCATATTCAGAATAATACGACTCATAAAGTGTCCGTTGAAGTCCCACAGGAAGACTTCCAATAGTCAGCGTCGCAGCGTCCGTAAACGCTCCACCAAATCCGACAATATCCTGATGAACTCTGTTCCGGTCTACCCGGAGATTCCAGGTCTGGTCCCCGACCGGGTTCTCGTCAAAGTTGAACCGTTGACCCCGTTTCTCCAAGCGTTTAAAGTAGGTCCGATCGCTCTCGTAGATCTGGACCAGCCCTATGTCAGACCGGGTCAGCGGGTCAACCGTGTCACAATATGACTCGTCACAAACGCAGACAATGGAGTCCTCTTTGTACCTACGGGCATTGCAGGGTCCACCCCAAACTACTGAGCATAGCGAGGCCACCCCTACCCAAAATATTACCTCTTTAAATAATAACCTCATCTTCACTTTCTGGGATTCTCTCAATTCGAATGAGTTTTTTACCAAGCTCGGTGATATATTTATCATTTATTTAAATCTATCTTCAATCAATCAAACGAGATAAGACCAGAAAAGCCTGTCCATCAGTCTTTATTTATGGAGTTATCACTCTTTTCTGCGCCCAATGTGAATGATTCCTTGGCATTAACATGGCCATTAGTTCTTGTTATTGTTGCGGATGATTTTTTATGATAAGCCCATGGATTATGGATGTCAACTCTAAATCAGAAGAAAGATGTGCATTTTGTTGAAACCGTTTCCTATAATTGTCAGATAAATTACAGGCATGAAATCACAAGACCAAATCTCAAGTATTTTGTTTATTTTTACTGAGTTCTTAGTCCTAGTTTTTAACAATTGATTCCTATTTTTGGAACCAGCTCAATGATTATACAAAGTTGCAGTTTATTAACAACACCCTGAAAACCCATTTAATCTGTTACCGTTTCCTCTGTTACGAATGTAATCGTGGGAAATCATTTAGATTTAGATTACAATAATTAGCCCATGCCATTAGCCAAACCCACCCAAATGATAAGCTAAAAGCTTATGCAGATGGATAAGGATAAAGTAAACCATAAAACTGCATACGTTATCTACTAAAAGGATGATAGACAGGCCCAGTAAAAATCATAAACTCTTCCATCATATTCAGCGAGTAATTTGCATATGATTCATTCTGTATTCTGTATTCCGATACTTTTTACAATCGAGTCGAGAACTTTGATTTATTTACCGTATTGTCTCGAATAGTGTCCCCCCCCTTAAATACTATTATTCCCCCTGCATAAGCCCCCTTAATTGTATGTTAAATTTTACTCCCAAAAAAACTGAAAAATTAATTAATAGCCCGGGCCTCTACTCGAGACAATACGGTAGTTAAAAATGCTCGAAATTGGCAAATAGTAAACTCCATAGCCATTCCTACCACTTACCGTATTTCCCGTTTTAATTCCCCCTACCTTTTCATGTTATAAGTCCTATCTTGTCCATGGGAATAGAATTTCTAATTTTTCCTTCCAAGTAATAAAGCCCCAGGGGAATTAAAACAGGAAATACGGTACTTTTGCGGTTTTAAATATCGCTCAAATCGTTTCTCTTTCTGTATGTAATAATAATAAAATGGCAATAGAATGATGCATCCCCGATTTGATGTCCAAGAAACTTACATAAGACGATTTATAAAAGAAACTTAAGAAATACACCTTTTAGTCAATGACCTTTAACCTCGCTTTGCTTATATTTTTATGCCAATTCCCATCATCTTTATCAGCCAAACAAACAGTCTATAAATCCCTTCAAACGCTGCCAATTTAATTCCTATTTTTTAAATACTTAATTTCTAAAAATTCCCCATGAATCCCAGAGACCCCGAGGGTCCTTTCCTGATAATGGGTCAAGAAAGTAGGGGGAAACGCTGCAGAATTCAGGCCCTATTAAAATATTCCATATTCATCTTTCTGGCCCTGCTCTTTTGGATGATGTACTTCCTGCTAATGAGTCAGCAAGCGTTGTCTTGCCAGGATAAGTGCAAAACGCTGCAAGGGTCACCAGGTCAATCCAGAAACGTCACCGAAGAGGAATTAATCCTTGGAAGGATGGACTTTGCTGACATTGAGTTTGTAGAAAATAATTTGGATAAGTTGGACCAAGAGGACCCTCGGTTTATCCGGTACGTCAGGGCCAGATATTTAAAACCTCCGTCAAACAACTACAAGGGTAGGATCCACGATATCAACAGCGAGTTTGGTGCTTGGGCCAAAGGATTCTTTAACAAGGTATAGGGACGATTATTTCACCTGTTTTATGTTTTATTTTATTAAATAAACCGTTGTAAACGGGCATAGCGAAGGAATGAGCGCACGATGTGCCCGGAATGAGTGCGCGACGTGTCCAGAATGAGCACGCGATGTGCCCAGAATGAGCGCGCGTTGTGTCCGGAGTGAACGTGCGATGTGTCCAGAATGAACCCGCGATGTGTCCGGAACGAGCGCGCGTTGTGTCCAGAATGAGCGCGCAATGTGTTCAGAATGAGCGCGCGTTGTGTCCGGAGTGAACGTGCGATGTGTCCAGAATGAACCCGCGATGTGTCCGGAACGAGCGCGCGTTGTGTCCAGAATGAGCGCGCAATGTGTCCAGAATGAGCGCGCAATGTGTTCAGAATGAGCGCGCGATGTGTTCAGAATGAACCCGCAATGTGTCCGGAATGAGCGTACGTACAGACCCGGCACTCGCATAAAGGAATTTCATCCCTTAATAATTAACAATTCTATTCTTCTTCAGCGAAATGGAGTGTTTATCGAGGCTGGTGCTAATGACGGGGGACGCTTGGGAAGTTCGCATACATTAGATCTGGAGATTAACTGGGGATGGACTGGGATATTGATAGAATGCAACCCAACGCTTGTTCCCGACCTGAGGTCACTCAATAGAAACGCTTGGGTAGCCGGAGTTTGCATTTCAACCTCGAAAAGCCACGATACGGTCAGTGAATTTCGAACAACTAGCATTTACTGATGAAGTGATGAACATTTCATAAATGAAATTACTTGAACAAGCTTCTTTCTCCAGGTTAGTTTCGCTTATCCGGATAAATATAAACAAAGTGGAAGGATAGGGACTGCGTGGAACATAAGTAGCTTGATTGGGATTGAAACTAATTGGACATCGGTGGAAGTTGAGGCTCTACCACTCTACACGCTGCTGGCTGCTACGGGATTTACGGAAATTGACCTTTTCGTATTTGATGTTGAAGGATTGGAGCTCAAGGTTCTCCAACATTTTCCCTTTCACAGGATACCAATCAAGGTCTATTTTATATTTAAACCAACACATCCTTGGTCCTAGCTTTAGTTTTTGGAAATACAGTCCTACATTTCTGGAACTTAACCCTGCCTTCTGACCTATTTTGTTACAGGTTATAGTAATAGAAGTAGCGTTTTACAAGACACCCAAGGATATTGAGGATTTGAGAATATTTATGATCTCCAAAGGATACAGATTAGCTCAGAAGAAACCTCTCGATCATATTTTCACTCGAAAGGATTTACATTTACAACCAATAGCTCTTACACGCTGACGTTCTTCGATTCAATTATTATATTATGGAGTTATTAAAAACGCTATCCTTATATCCTGTTCTATATTATAATACTTTTATCATCTACAATTCCAAAATAAATTTACAGAATTTCCAAAACTCTGCAGCCATAATCAATAAATATTTCACCGGTTTATCTAAACTTTAATCTAGTTTAGAGATTAAGTTTCTTACAACGAACAGAAATGAGTAAAATCCAACTCGAGGATTTATTAACGTGAACTAAAAAGTATAACTAAGCGTTTCAGTTTGTAACTTTAACTATTTTCTTTGCGGGAGCCGCAGCGTCAACCTCACTTTCACTACTGGTCGTTTGATCCTTGTGAAAAATAAGCTCCTCGGCCTGCTTCTGTAGTACTCCCTTCATAACGCTGATACACCGGGAGCAAAGGGCGTCCCCTGGGGGACAACAGTACCGCCTGCACCGTCCACACTGCATCATTTCAGTCTTGCAAATCCCTAGCGAGAATCCCGTCAAGCTGTGTCCAACTCCTTGAGGTTTTATTGAAAAGTCTAACTCTTCCAAGGGGTTTTTTGGCCTTTGGGTGACTGGATCTATTTCAACTGCTTCAGAGTGTTTCAAATCCACACCGGATACTTGAAGGATATCACAAAGCTCCGAGTTGCACCGGTCTTCCTCGTCTTCTAGTACTGGGTGAAGAAGCTGCAGTTGAAATAAATACATTCAATAAATATAAATGGGCATTTTATTTATTAAAAATTAAAACCTTTTTCCTACGATTCATACCTGTAAATCGTTATAGTTTTTAGCACTGCATAACAACTCTACCCAAACGTCTTTGGGATTATTGGATCCAATAACATGATTAAGGGATTCTCTGACGTCAAGAACTAAATCAAAAGTTGACTTAACGGCTGCATTGTCCCAAGGAGAGTTCTTCTCGTTGAACCAAACAGATTTGAATATTGACTGATTGCCTTTATTAAATAGAACGTCATTTTTATTAGATATTCTATCACTTTTTTTAAACAGTACAACTTGTAGTCTACAATAAATCACAGACGCAATGCACTCACTTAATTTGTAGTGTAAAAAGCTTTCTTCGACTAGAAAGGGTAGAACGGGAGCCAGAACTTTGGCCAGGGTTAAGTAGATCTGGTTTAAAACATAAATACACGATTTCCGACTCTGACTCTTTTTAAAGTCACAATATAATCTGGAAATAAAAGGAAACAATTTTAACAGAGAAAGTTTCCAAAAAGCAGATTTAATAACTCAAAACTCACCTATCCTTAATCCAAGTAAAATATTGGGCAGAAACTTCTGTACTCGCGAAATGAAGCGTTTTCATCAGCGCTCGATGGTATTGCAGATCTTCGTAGTAAATTGAGACCTTAAAATTACAATAAAACGCTTAAAATATAAATCTTTCTTTAAAAAAAGGTTTGAAGTTTGTCCAAAATTGCAAACCTCTCTCCTAAAATTCTTGAGCACGGAAAGCATATACTGATCTGTATACATGAGCTCGTCATAAGTGATATTCTCCAAGTCCAAATCCGCTGCTGCAGATTCGTTACAGAAACTTACAAGAAATTTTAAAACGTTTCTAAGTTTCTGAACATTTTCATCCGAGGAACGAAGGAGATTTGAGCTGACTGAGATATTGCTCCCGTCCGTTGATCCTTGAGATGTTGCCCACCATCTACAACAACATCCAGGGTTTGTAAAATAACCCAGTTTAACTAAATTATTTAACTCAAATCTACCTCAAGACATCGGCTCCGTAAGCCGGCTCGTTGGATTTCTTCTCTTTAGAACCAGCAACTACTTTCAGGGGATCTATCACGTTTCCGACCGATTTTGACATTTTGTGTCCGTTGTCATCTACCACGAAGCCGTGGACGTAGAGATTTCTATAGTTAAAAAGCCCAAACACTTTATAATGGCAATTTTAAATAACTTTAAAGGTAGCCTCTTCCTCTGTCCTACCGATAAGGGGAATAGCCTCTGAGAGCCACGGACATGAGTAAAGATGACTGAAACCAGCCCTGGAACTGATCCTTCCCTTCCAAATACAGATCTGCTTTTCGGTCTCCGAATAAATGCCAGGATATCCCACTGTCATACCAAATGTCAAATATGTCCTGGAATTATCAAATTAAAATTATATAACACTCACACAACTAAACATCCTAATTTCTTAACTTTCTTTCCGGTTAAAAAATACCTGTCCTTTCTCATACTCTGCAGCGTTTGATTCATCTTTGAGTAAATCAGACACCGGAAGTTGCCACCAGGAATCCAAATTACCAGCCGTATCGATCAACTCACAAAGCCGATCAATCAAATTCCTAAAAAAGAAATCAATCGATTATTTATAAAAAAAAAATGCCTGAATAGTTCTTCAAGAATACGGTTAATTTCTTACTGATTGATAAACGGCTCTCTGGTCTTTTTATTGTACAAAACCGGGATCGGCACTCCCCATACCCTTTGACGAGAAATACACCAGTAAGGTCTCCTCACTAGTTGAGCAGTCATCCCATTTTGAACATTGCTCGGGTAGATCTTTACGTCTTCTAGTTGTTCCTATTTTAAAGTTTCGAATATAAACTCCCCTTCTAACTATAAACTTCTCCGCTTATCTTCTGTAAAAATCTCACCAGCGCCTTTGCTTTGAGCTTATCCGTGTCGATAAACCATTGCATACTCGTTTTGACTATGACAGGCTGCTTGGTTCTCCAGTCGTAAGGATAAGAATGCTTCAGTTTGGTCGAAGCTATTACTTGATTTCCCAAGTGTTTTATCACCGCATCATTTCCATCTGTCAACACGGTCATCCCTTTCAAGGTTGGAATGGTTGAGTCGAACGTTCCATCCTCCTTTACGTAACAATTCTACATAACACAGTTTGAGAATTATAAACTCCGTACATCTTATACTCACGTACTCACGTTGAGAATAATAAAACTCATACAATTTCTAATCTATGTTTCAGTCCCAAGACGTAGTCATCGTGTCCGTGAGCAGGAGCGATGTGAACCAGACCCGTCCCTTTCTCCATTGTAACGTGGTCGCCATGAATTAAAGGACAAAGTTGGTCTTCGAACCACGGATGCTTGTACTGAAAATTACTAAGCTGTTCTCCTAAAAAAGGAATTACAAAGTTAGCCCCTTTTCTAAACTTTAATTCTTCTCACAAGAAACTATAAACGATTACCTAAAAATTCCCCAACAATGGGAAGCTTTCTATTGAGCTCAACAAAGAACTGGTCAACGAGGGAAGAGGCTACAATAACGTAAGCAGCGTTCCCCTGCCTAGTACTCATGTCCAGTATCGAATACTTCTCCGATTTATGGAAAGCCACAGCCATATTTGTAGGGAGGGTCCATGGTGTCGTTGTCCAAATTATTGCCGACACGGTCCCATTTTCAAAAGATCCCTGATCAACTCTGAGTCCAAGTTTTGATACAAGTTCCTTAAAATCTGAGGTGAGTTCCAAGGCAAGGTGGATTGAAGGGCTTGTGTGCGCTGCGTTGTATTCTAATTCCGCTTCTGCCAACGCCGTTCTATAAACACAGACAATGTTATCATCCCTGATTATTTTAACCCCCATTTCTTCTTTTCATTTTTAGAATTTAACCTGCTTGAAGGAGACCAGAAGACGGGTTTGACAGCTCTGTATACAAGACCCTAAAAAACAGAACCTTGTAATTTGTAAAATACACAAACTTTAGAAGATCTCAGTTACAGTTTAAATAAAACATCCAATAAAATATTAGCAAACCTTCTGAAACAAATTAAGAAAAGACTGGAGTTGAAACTTGATGAAGTTTTTATCTAAAGTTCTATAGGGAGAATGCCACTCGGCCAAAATTCCCCACCGTTTAAACGCCTCAATGTGACTAGCAATCGAAGTGTCCACGACTGATCGGGCTGCGATTAAAATAAACAGTGTCATAATACGTTTAAAATTAAATATAAAATTGCAGGAAGGTCAAAGTTCATACCAGCATTTCTAATTTTAATAGGATCCGTCAGAACCCCATGCTTCCCATCCCTTTGGGCCTTGAGTTCAATAGGGAGACCGTGACAGTCCCAACCTGGTGTGTAGTTTATCTGGAAGCCACGAAGAAGTTTGTACCGATTTGTCACGTCTTTCAGTATCTGAAATTAACATACAATTTAATAGAGGAACAATTATAAGAGTTTTAACTGTAAAAAAAGGAACTATAACTATTAATCTCCAACCTTATTGACTGCATGACCGATATGCACATCTCCATTGGCATAAGGGGGACCATCGTGCAGGATAAAGAGGGGTTGTTCCTGTCGCCAAAGACGTTGGAAACCGTAGAGTTGATCGAATTGGCATTTCTAGTTTAAAAAAAAAATTTAAAAAAAGAGTATTGCGAGTTTTTAAGTAAATATCGTATCGTAATTACTCGATAACAGGTCGCGGCGGGGTACGGATGAAAATGAAAACATGACGCTTTGAAGCATGTTTAGCTTATATATTAGCATGCGGCTTAATTAACGCGGACGGTCTACTATCGAGGAATTACGGTAAGACAACATTATAGTTACATTGGCGATGCTAATCTCATGTTCGTTTCTCTTATGAAAAGGTATCTTCATGGGGAAGTCGGTCTTCGGAAGGAGCAGCGTGTCCGTGTACTTTTTCTTGATAACAACACCCGACTTATCTCCAGCCGATAAGGACGCTGCAGCTGCAGCGTCAGCACCCGTTGAAGCGTCGTCCGTTGATGTCACTTTTGGTGAAGCGGGTGAGGGAATTTTGGCCTCGCTACAGAGGAACCTCCCTCGCCTCCTCAGAGAACTAGCAAGGGCGGTCGTAGGACCTCGAAAACTTTGCAAAAGCTTCATCTTTGTTTCTAGTTTTTCAAATATTAGTTAATTAATGTTACATTTTACTTTACAGAAAAGAGTTATAAATTAAGACATACATCAATGGCATACTTATTTCTCCCTATTTTCAAATCAGCTCAGACGACGCATCCCAACAATCCAAAACATCATGTTTTTATACATGCACCGCGGCTTACTGTCGAGGAAGTATGGTAACTACTTTTAGAGCTCTGCGTTAAGGTCCAGGTCACAGTTAACTACTTCTGGTCTGGTAATAGAATAGATAGAAGGAGGTCAGGTCAGGTCAAATTCAAGGTAGATTATAAACAATTAGCCCAAAGATTTCCATCGGAAGAGCGTCTACAAAATATATAAAATTACACACTTTAAAAAAGTTATATTACTTTTTACATTTTGAAATAATGCTTAAACATAACACCGTAAAGCTTCTAATAGAACGCCCCGGGTTCTATAATTAGAACAGGGCTCAACCCGAACCCCCGCGTTCTACCCATGCTCTATAATAGAGACCCACCCGCGTTGTATAGAGACCCACCTGCGTTCTATAGAGACCCCCGCGTTGTATTGTATAGAAACCCCCGCGTTGTATTGTATAGAGACCCACCTGCGTTCGATAGAGACCCGCGCGTTTTAATAGAGACCCGCGCGTTTTAATAGAGACCCGCGCGTTTTAATAGAGACCCGCGTTCAATTAGAAGCTTTGCGGTAATTGGGTAATTAATTACCTAAAAAAACACATCGCAGGAGCCGCCTTAATTTCTCCCTCCCATTCTCCCTTGACTTTGAGACTTTCTGCTGCGCTTCTTGTGATAAGCACCGTCTGGCAGATAAGATGGGCGATCGCTTATCAAATAATTTCTAAATTCCGAAACTCAAAAAATGAACAAAAAAAAGTTTTTATTTCGAAAACTGTTCTTTAACTTGCATCATCTCAAATTGTGCACGAGATGGGTTTTCGCGGGGTATTATCCCACTACTTGTCTCACCATTCCCCAATAAACCCTTCCTTTTCGGAATAGAGCATCTATTTTTATTTTGTGCAATTACCACTACCGTAATTCCCTGACTATAAGCCGCCCTCGTTAATTAAGCCGCTCGCTATCCTTTACATGTTAACAGGGGTATCTCTTCCATGTTAAATATCCTTCAAATCAAAACATTATTTTTTATTCCATAAACAGCGGCTTATAGCTAGCAATTTACGGTAAATCAATTCCTCAACAATAGGCCGCCCGCATTAATGAAGCCGCATCCTATCCTCTAAATGTTAAGCATAACTTCAGCTTCAAAACACCGCGACCTATTGTGAATGAATTACAGTAAAAGTTTGCGTGAACTTCCCGTAATTTTGGGGATTTATTTAGTAAAATGCACATCGTGATCTCCATTGATTTATTCTCATGCGTGAGGTAATCCGTGTATAGAACGCACAAACAAAGTCTCCTTTATGCACTTTCTACTCTCAACAACACTAACTTCTCGCCTCCATCCCGCACTCACTCACTAACAATTAACGCAGGCAATTCCTGCTCATTTAACCTTCATTCAAAGTAATTCTGAAGCATTTCAGCTAATCTTTCCTTATCCGGGTACTAGTTTGAGATGTCAGTTTTTCATGACTGATGCGATGTCCAAATGACGTGAAAAATGCGACAAATCACGGCAATTTGCTTAACAAATGAAAGTAAAAGTCTGAAAAGTAGAATAAAGGGACTTTACAAAACAATTAAGTCTCTTTACTGTTTTCTTTGAATCTTTTATATTGTTTCCCTTCCCTTCAATGTTAAATGTTAAAACAAAGGGAATTAAGGGTGTGACTGATGAATAAAACGCTTCTGTTTCATTTATTGGATATTCCAAGTTGACTTTTCCCCATTTATGTCATTTATACTTTGTTGGATTATTTCTTTTGAAAGTTCTCTTTTAGTTTCGAAAAATAATAGAGGAATTGAAAACTGAAAAGAAGAGTATTTCTCAAAGATCTTTTGAACAAATGGAATGTGTGTGTGTAGGTTGGTCAATAAATTGGTTTTATTTAGAGAGGATGATGGCAAAGTTTCCGCTAATTTCCCTACTTTTTACCTATTTAATGCATATGAAATTTAACCAGAGGATTTTAAATGTCAACCTGGTTAAAAGGGTTGTAAAAATGTCTTTTGGTCGGGAGGTATAAATAGGTTGATAGTTCCTCGTTTTAATTATCAGTTCATCTTGTCCTCTTCTAGAACAATTATTCAATAAAACTAAAGCTTGCAAAGCACACGGGATTTCTACCACTGAAAAATGCACGGAAAACAGGTCAGAATCGGGGTTTTTTTTAACATTTTGGAAAGCTATGAATTTGTGGTAATATTTTGGATATTTTTGCCCATATCTGTAGCTTTTCTCTCTGCTGGTGATTATTGGAGTTTTGGCTCTGACCTTCATTCCCGAAGATGTCAACGGTTCAATCACCAAAGCGGAAGTGGCTAGGGTCAAACGTGGTTATGGTCATGGTGGCGGAGGAGGAGGAGGTTAGCATACCAACTAATATTTCATTAAACACAGGATAAGTCCCTTCAGTGTTTTCCCTATCATTTCCATATGATAAATCACCCATAGTTTCCCCAATAGTTTCTCCCCATAGTTTCCCCCATAGTTTCCCCAATAGTTTCTCCCCATAGTTTCCCCCATAGTTTCAGCAATAATTTCTCCCCATAGTTTCCCCAATAGTTTCCCCAATAATTTCTCCCCATAGTTTCCCCCATAGTTTCCCCAATAGTTTCTCCCCATAGTTTCCCCATAGTTTCCCCAATAGTTTC
>JAQFZX010003079.1:0-14414 GCA_034682405.1 Hydroisotoma schaefferi | reverse complement strand
ATTCCAAATAGCATCTACAAGATCTCGATAGACATCGATTTTAAACTACGGACACCTCCGGTTTAATTCCCCATCCCTACGGTACCCAGATTTTGAAACGCTCAGAATAGTACCATATAGCGAATTTTTTAATTTTTAATATAATTTTTGGGCTGAAATATAGTACCATACTCTTCCAAATAATAAGTCTGGGCACCGTACCCATCCCCTAACCTCTCCATGTTAAAATTCCTATCCCTATCTTTTCCATGTTAATAGAATTTATAATTTTCCCTTTGAAGTAATACAGCCCCAGGGGGATTTAACAGGAAATATGGTAGTTCGAAAGTTAATTTTTACAGAGCGACAGTAGGGATTAAAAATGAAGGTTGCAATCCCTCTGCAAAATGTTGAGGCATACATGTGAACTACTGTATTTCCGGAAATTACTCCCCCTGGAATAACTCCTACCCCGGAATAACTAACCCTAACTTTCAATGATACAAATTTAAATGCGCCCTATCTTGCCTATGTTAAAAGTTTTTTTCAATTTTACCTTTGAAAAATCACTCCTCTGGCGGAGTAAATTCTGGAAATACGGTATTTAGAGGATGAATTTTACTGGCGAGAATTACCCAGCCAGTTAAAAACTTGGAATTATAGCATTTATAACCAAGTGCGGATGCTTTTCATGAATTATCATATTGTCAATTATCAATAAAAAATAGGATGCAAAACCTGATAGGATTTATAATTTTCATGAAATTGCTGAAGTTATTGGCTACATATAATTTGAAAGTCTGACACTTTTTCGAAAAAAACTTGGCGTCCGAGAGATTTTTTAATAATTTTGCTTGGCACTATACAAATTTGCGATGATTCGATAAGCGGCTTCCCACTAATTGTATTTACTTGACAACTTGGCGTCCAGAATGTCATAGGACATTTTATCTTGGTAACGAAGAGGTTAATATTGCAGTACCGTCTACCACTATTTAAAACCTATTTAGTGGATTACAACCCCTTAATATAGAGGATTTGTATTGTCCTATCATCGTCACATTCATATGTCATACTGTGAGTAGTTGCTACAGAATGCAACAATTTAAAGTCTGGAGGCTGTTGAACTCTCGAATGGACTCATTGTCTGTGTATCTATCCCGAAATTAAATGCATTTTTTGACTCTTGAAACTTATGGTAATTTAAGCTTTCATCAACATTAACATGAGATACTTTTATAGAAATGACCTTGCAAAAAATCGCAGTCCGTGTTCCGTGGACTCTGCTGACAGACAAAGACAAGCTACCATCACTCAGTAAATAACTACTCCAGCTCCAGCGTTATGCAGACAATAAATAGAGTTAGGCAGTTAAAGATAATGTTTCGTTTTGATGATGGTTAGTGGTGGATAGTATCATTGTTTGTGTATTGTGTCTATCAGGATTATTAACAACGTTGTTTATTATAAACTGTAGCCACTGTTCTGCGAGTTGAGGGTTGCAATGAAAGCAAAAAAGCTATTTACAGCCATTTTACAGCATAGCAGCTTAATGAATTTTTCTCAATTACTGCCAATTTTATGGAACCTGTAAGACTAAACATGCAAAGTATTTTATAACATTGATGGATTGTGCATACTATTTACGTACAAATGATGTAAATATCTAATAGTGCAGCAAGAAGGTACTTTAATTGATTTTTTAACTGCGTTTCACACCGAGTGTCTACTAAAGTTTAGCTCTAACTTATGTAGAAGAAGAACGATTTTAAATAGCAGTAAAACTAAAAGATTATCATTGTCATCGGTTAAAAATTGAATCTATTTAACTGTCATTTATGAAGCTGATTCGTTTATTTCTGTAAGCCATCAAATGACACGATTCATCGCCATAATTTAGTGACAAGTAGTTTTTCATGCATATTGAAACCACTTAATTTTAATTGTATGCTAATTATATTTCCAATTGTAAAAGGGCTTTGATCCTACTCTACCTGACATGACATATATTTTGATGGTTGACAAAGGGTTTGCCTTTTTGACAGTTACTAAAAATGTGTTACTTCCATTGAGAGTGGTAAATAGCTAAATAAATAGGTTTTCTACTTTGTAATGAATATTTGCTAAGTGTATGACTCCATGATTCACTTAATAAAGGATCAGCGTTTCCCTTAACGAGATTTGACATTTCTTTTATTCCTGCCTTGATTTCAACCATTTTGACGAGTTAACATTAGTTTAATTTTCTCTAGAGAAAAATATTACTTCCACTGATCATTTCTTAATTGTTAATTTAGGGTGGAGACTACACTTTATTAGCTACTTCCTTCCTGTCTTAGTTTGCTAGTTTCTTTGCAGAAAGGTTACTTTAAATATCCCGTTAATTGCAATAGAGACGGAGGGATAAAATAAACTTAAATGAGCCGTATTACTGTTTGGCATCTGTCGGTGTGTCGGTGAAAATTCTTCTTCTAAGTTCCCCATTATACAAGACATTACAATAAAAGTACCAAACAAACTGGTTAACAAATTAATTTAATGTTTAACCAGTCCAATCATTTTACAGCGGTCGATCCTTTCGTAAAACTCCAATAAAAATATGATACATGATAATTTGTTCTGGAATTGTAAACAACTTCAAGGGCCCATAAAATTAAACTAAATGTTTCGGATCCTTTAAAAGAAATATGAAATGATTTGTAACATTACATCAGCAGAAAACACAAACAGCATGTCTACACTATTTAAAGATATAGACACACAGGCCAGAAGTAAGCAATAATAATAATTAGGACCTTGTGTAAAAGTAAAGTAAAAAGTGAAGGAAACGCAAATCATGTTGAAAGTCACTGGAGTTGACAGAGGGAATCGTCTGTTAGTTTTTCTTACTAGAGCAGATAATGAATTGAGGTTTCAAAAGCCCCGACTAACTATACGAAACAAGAGAAGGAGAGGCTGCAGTCAGTTAAAGTTTTAATATTTCAGACAAACTGTTTTCTAAATATGTATATATATAGCCTTTTAAAAGTTATTTGAAACTATAGAGTAAACGTAACGTGGGTTGTAATAGATACATACTCATCCAGACCAAACTAAAAGATAGCCAAACTGGTCCAAATTGCCATAAATTTACGTAGCTAACAAGTTGACTTTTAACTTTTTTATCGTTCCGAAGTCAACTCCAGTATGGTAAGTGATGTATCAATTGCAATAATAAAGGCAATGCAGTCGAGATACTGATACTTATAACTCGTACTGCTCATTTGTTGCCCTTTATGTACCATTTAAGAGGCACTTTTACCTTAAAACCTCACAGGTATAACGAAACTGGGGACAAGAGGCAAGTGAACTGAAGTTAGAACTAGAGAGGTAATAGGTATCTCTGGGGGCATACTATACTGGTGAGGCTTTAACGAATTTTAAATTACTTCCGTTTAGCATCAAATTCCTTCAGAAATGGTATCTCAGCTTTTAGAAACAGGATGAGATGAAAAGTTAAGCCTTGAAAAGCTATGCATGGATACTTCTTATATACATTTTCATTTTCTGTATCAGTTTTAATAGGATACCTCAAACACCTTTAGAAATTACATGAAAGTCTCAAGTGTTACAAGCCAATGCACTCAAAATTGACAAGAATAAGTACATGTGCATACTATATAAACGAATAGAATATTGAATCGAGTACAGTAACTAAACTAATATCATCTTTCGGTCCTTCTTACTTTAGAAGAACTACAGATAGGGGAGCTTTTTCGTTTTTCTACTCCATTTTTTGCACGATTTGCTTATCTGAGGACGTATCGAAATGAAATGGATATGTAACTAAACTATGTCATGTGGGTTTTTTACTTGTTTTCGGAGGTTTTTTACAGAGGGTTCCTGGAGGATATAATACTCCTAGGGAGTACTTTTAGGACGGTTCGGTTAGTTGGTTATGTGTAGAAACATTTCTTCAAACAAATGGTGTCTCCTTACAGATTTAGATGTGACAGCTGCACTCCTTCTGCCTCTCCTAATCTTGTTACGTTTTCAAGTACCTTCCTCTGTCGTGTATAGCGTCTTTTTATTATTATAGACTTTATTATTTGACTTTTCAGTATTTTTATTTTGTAAATTACAAAGGAAAACGCATCTCCAAAGTTTGTTCAAGTGTTACTTCACCACTAAACGTAAATGTACGGAGTGGCAGCGTGTGAGTTTCTTTCAGGTTCTCATCCTTATTTGGTTCAGGTTGAAAACTTGTAACCAAAGCGTCTCTTTGTGGTGGGTGGGTTGATCGGTACATTGATTGGAGATAATTTTATGTGTAATTATTTATATTTTCTATAAAAAGGACAGCCATGGATGAATGGATGCTCATAATAAATGGTTTAGTTTAGTTGGTGAGAATGAATACCTTTATTGATTTACTGCAGGCTGCAGTTGCAGTTGCAAAGCTGTTAATTTTTTATGACAGGGAAGGTGGGAACAGTCTTTAACCTTATCGGGTTATCTTCTCTGGTTTGGTTTTATGTATTTATGGATGATTTATCAGTTCATTTAGCCATTTGTCTTGTAAAACAACCTCTGCGTCTCATTTTTAATTTACAGTTATAGGTGTATGTCTTAAGCAAATATTGGTAAAGAAGTAAATGAGCTTTTCTGTGATTTAAACGATGAGGATGAGGGTGGAAATTCAAGTTCAATTTCCAAGTAAACAGAATCACAAAAACATTTTAAAGTAGACATCCCTCCAGAGTGTGCTCTTGTATGAGAGCCGTTAATTTAAAATTAAATGCATCCATTACAGTGGAAATGAGCTGGACATCTAGATCAGCTAAATGGCTCCTAGGACAAACGGTAAACTGACGAAAACTGTAACTGACCGTTGCAGTAAAGGCAATACGATGCTTTTTCATGTTCATTCGTACGTGATGCATCTAAACAGGAAGTCATTAGATGAAGGCTGAGGGTTTAATTAATAAAATGTCAACACCAAACCAGTTGGTCAGTCTAAACTCTAAAGTCCACCAACCCCAGAGCTAATAAAATAATCTTTTCTATCCAAGCCGTTGCAATATCAATATCATCAACTTCTAATCCTCTCTCTTGCAGCTTAAAAGTAAGCCTTACCCTAATAAAATGATGATATTTCGGTTTGCATGCTTTTCATATTGCATAAAGTAAATGTCCTCATGTGTCAACTCTACTATCTATCGTCACCCGACCAGAACCCTGCACGACGGCTAGTATTATCCAATAAACCGGATTTTAACCCAAAAGGATTCTTTGACTCTTTGGGGATGCTATAATATAATAAAATAAACCGGGTAATAAACGTAGCTACCCGAATAATATAATTCAACTTGTTTGCTATTGGATTAAATTTAAAAGGAAGGAACAACTGGTCCTCCGAAACCAATTTTCCGCTGTGTAAACACAAGGTCGAGGAGTATGAGGTTAAATAAAATAAAAACTGCAGCAAGTAGCATCAAATTCTCCGACTTTCAATAAATATAACAACCCACTGCTACTGAATTTTTGATAAAGCTGAGTATATGAGATTGTGAATGCCCCTTCTATTTATGTATTAGAATGCAGACATTTACGTTAGCTGGTAATAGATCTCTTTAAGCTCTAATGGTCCCCTGTCCTGTGTCCTGTCTTATTGGTATTTATATGACTACTGTTACTACTAATAGTATGTAAAGGGATATTGGTAATTTCATCTGTAAAGCAAACATTGGGCAATTCGGTCGGTCGGTTATTTTATTGGAGTCAGATGCAACCAAGTTATCCATGAAATAATATAAAATACATGGATGGTTGAGAGTTATTGAGCAATTTATAGACAAGACGAGCTGAGTTGTAGTTGGTCACGTATTTGAAGGGTGCATATAAAGAGTTTCATTGAAATGATTGTCCTGTTGGGACTTTCCAAGTGTTGGCATCATCCGCTTTGACTTGGAGACTTGCTTAGCTTTTTTGGTGAGTACTATAGGTCTTGGGCTGCTTCGGGCTGTTCCATGAAGATTTATTACTGGAGACGCATTTTGTCACCCATTTCTCTAATTGGTTTACAACAGTTTGTTGCTCTTTTTCACTTGAACTTTTCTATTTTCTGGGATGAAATAAAATTCAAGAATAAGGAGAAAGACTACAGCTACATGGAATTCATGAATTGGTAACAGTATTTATTGAAAATGAATGGGATTTGTATTTATAGTGTAGGACAGAATGCTTGTTATATCAAGAAGAGGGATAAGGAATTGTAACACAAGATGAAATCTGAATTTGTTGAGTCAAACGGTATTTTCATACATGTTATGAGGATATTCGAACATTTTGTCAAGAACTTATTGTAAACAGTCCTTTTTGCAGTAGTACTTATATATACAGTTAAATTCATTTTAAAGAGGGAAACTGTGTAATGAAAGTCAATTAGAAGTAAGTAATGCGTTGAGTTGAGGTAATGAAGGCAAATCGCTTTTGAATTCAAATAAATATCTTAAAAGTCTTATATGCGGATAAAGAAGGAATACTTTCAATATTGTACTTGTATTTCCACAATCGTTTTTCATTTATTTAAGGATTTCATGATCATAAATGTCAACTATTCTACAGATTCTAGATAAACTTCTGAAGCTGAACATTCAAGCCTTGAACTAGTTTTATATTGGAAACAAGAACTTTGCCCTTTACCTCTGAATAAATATTCAACAACGCCCATCCATCCGGTTCTACCCTTGATGGTGGATGATCTTCGTGAGCATAATTTTAGTTAAAGGTTTCCGAAAACATTGCCTCAAAAACTAATAAACGAATGGACCTAAAAAGGCAGGGAGTTTTGAGTCGTTAAAAGCGTACAAATAATCGTCATAAACCGTACAATTTACATATCCATGCCCATGAGTGATGTAAAACTTCATGAGCAATCGTAAAACTACCCTTTGGTAAAGTTTCTAAAGGTAAACCTAACCTTAAATTCTTTTCATGTCCGGCAGGCATATCCATCCATCAGTGTATAAATAGCTGCATTTGTTTGTTGTAATATTTGCTCGATAAAATAGTTTACGTTCAAATGTGCCTTTTTAGGAAGTTTTATGATGCATGAGTAGAGTATTTATTAGGTATTTATATTAGTTTATTTCGCGTGTATCTCAATACTTTGTCTGCATCCTGTGGTGGATTAAAATCGTACATAATAATAGTGTAGCTGTGTAGATACAAAGGTACTGCGGAAGGAAAGGTAGTTGGTTGTGGGTCATTTTTAATCATTTGGTTTTATTGAAAGTTTAGTGTTATCCAAATATTAGCAGTTGCATGGTTTTTTTATTTAAACAATGCACAAGTACATGAGTTTTTTTTAGAAACCCACAAAAATTCCGGTAGCTCTTAGGACTTTGCCCAACTTTGGAAAATAATGATCGGTAGATAAGATACTATTTCCCCCCAGAGATGCCTTATTCCTTGGAGTATTATTACTATTACTAGCTATAATATTATGTATGTAATATGGTATGGGATGGTTTCCTTTATCGTGACAAGGATTTGTTGTGGTGGCCACTGTAGTCAAGTAATTAAAATATAATAGCCCCCCTCCCTCTGCTAAAACTGAACGTTTAAGCCGTCTTTTGGGAAGGAAGTCTTCAGGGAGCGTCGACCATTTATTAATTTGGTCGGGACATTTTGAATTACTGTTATTAAACCCCGGAGCTTCGTTATTTTAACCTTGGGATCCTTCCGTCTATCCCACTAATCCCACACACAGACAGGAAGATATCCTATAATTCTTCTGAATAAGGAAGAGAAGGATAATTGCTAGGTTTATTGATGATGAATTGCAGGTGAGTCTTCTTAAAACAGCAGTAGCGGTAGCAATATTAATCACATGAAAAAATGACGCATCTATCTTTATAAAAAATTTGAGAGGTATCCCAAGAACCGAGAACTTCATTTCTTTTCCGTATAAACGTTAAATGCAAATGATCCATGTACGTGTTTGTAAATAGGAATCAAATTGTATTCAGAAATATACATATTGGAGAGAGATTATGGCATTTTTGGAATTACATTTTGAACCATGATTCGGTTTTTGAGTTGGGGTCTTTAAACTAAAAACCGCAAAGTAAAGCTAGTGAACATCGATAGCGATGCAACCCCGGTTACCAAAATCTTAAATAATCCCTATATTTGGCGTTCCTTACCTGAACCTCTTGATGTTAAGTTCAACAGTCACAGTAGACATGCGATTTTGGAGGGATCATAATCTCTGGGGAATCGTTTTCAGTTCTCTGACGAGACCGTAACATTATTACTACTGCAAATAGGAAATTGAGGTACTAATTCCACAGAGTATTTACTTTACTTTACTTTCGAGCAAGTATATTTCTTACCAGGAGGACCATTAGATCAGCCAAGGTGATCACTGCTCAGATATGCATTGGTCGGGAGGGGCTCGACTGGCAGGGAAAGCATCTTTTGCTAATGGAATGGAAATAGTTAAACGATAATTGAGCTTAGACATGGACAAGGACACGACAACTAATAAGGGCTGATTGACACATTTCTTGGTGTAGAAGAAAAGTCCCATTATTGGGTGGTGGACGGAGTAATGGATTAAAGTCTTGCCACGATTGGTTTTACTCTGATTACTACCAACATTACAACACAACCAAAGTCTTGATGTTAACATCACATATTAAGACAGGTCAAATCGATCTTGTATGTACCAGTTTAATCTTAATAGGTATGTATGTCTTGGTAATAGCAGCCTGTAAAACCGATGTCTAGAAAATAAAGAACCTTAAAAGGACTCTCGTTTCCAATTTCCCTTTCCCCAAGAAAGCTTTCACGGTGGTCCAGAAATTCATGTTAATGTCCACCAGGTAGATAGGTATAGGATGGAGGTTTTTATGTTTTATTACGACTTGTTAGGAACTTAACGACGACGGTGTATAAACTTTATCATAACGGTATCATTTTACCTCCTTTTACTCGTTGCTCGCAGTGGATGATAACCTTTCATCTTTTAACAATAAATTTAACTAAAAATATTACTGTACTTGAATTTTGAATACATTTAGGTGTTAAAGTCATATTTTACTAGTAAGGTTGGTTATCCAAGGGCTTGAAATAAATCTTCAGAAATTAATCCCTGAGCTGTACTGTATTGTAAGGCCTTAAATTTGAAATAAAGTTTCGATCGAGAAACTAATACCCTTAAAAAGATGAGATAAGGATGATGGTCAAATGACTATGATAAGATATTACGACGCTGTAAAATAGATGACCGAATAGGGTATCTGATTGCACAAGAATGCTATCCTTGCCTTGTTCTGTCTATTATAAAAGTCTTGGAGAAGTTCTTCTGGAATTTCTTTACAATTCCCAGGTCAACAGGGGATGCGGTGCATTTTATCTATATATGTTGTGGTCACATAGTTTGGGAACTGTAACTGCAGCATTTGCAATGTCATTGCAGTAATAAAAGCATAAAAGTTAGCCAATAGTTAAGGGAAGAGTGCCACGGGGAAACCAGAGCATAAATGGACAGTCAGTCAGTTGATTGTGGTCGGCGAACTAGTGTAATATAATAGGAAGGAGCAATGGAAGTAATGGCAATTGTCATACACATTCATATTTAGTAGTTAACAACATGATAATAATGGCCAGTGTCAGTACTACGACTACTTAGTGTAGGGAAAGCTGACGAGGAGAGGAAACCGACCTTGTAATTATTATGTAACCAGATTGACACCCAAGAGTTTCAAAAGGGACCGAAATCTAGACGATGACAACAAGAGACATTCATTCTTATTTATGGTGTACTTTTTTGTATGTTATTATGGTTAATTTCTATAGGGTAATTCATTCAGTTGCTGCTAGAGTCAAGTAAATGATTTATCTCTGGAAATTATGTCAGAAGGTTTTATTATTCCCTTTATTCTTCATTCATAATTCTGCGTTTTAGCTTAAATAGGCAGTAACGTCAGGTTTCCCTATTTTATTTCCGGGATATTGCTACATAATGCATTTATTTGTTAGTCAATATGAGGTTCTAGCCAGGTGGTTGATTTTTTCAATGGATTTTTTCCCCGAGAAATAGTCAAACTTGCTAAATACTAAATACTAGGGTAAATTATTATGTCAAATCTGCCATGGCGTAGATAAGACGGGTGTGGATTAGCTGTCTAATTTTTCCTGATTAGGGAGAAGGGAGAAAGGCAGGGTTCTATTGGGAGGATTGGGATAAGCTAGTTAAATTAGATAAATTAAGCTATGGATTCGGAGATAAGTCAAGCATATGTTTTAGTCTGTCAGTTTGTGGTTTAGCTTGTTATCATGAGTAATTGAGCCGTTTCTATAAAAAATAATGGTAACGGATTTTGTCGTAGTTTTATTTGTAAGTTTTGAAAGAGAATATCGACTAACCAGAAGCCACTACAGTCTCTTATTTTCTATCAAACCTGACCTTTATATTTATTAATCTTGTGTCCGATTTTGTTCAGCCTAAAAAATAAGTCACAGTAATGGTTGGAGAGGTAAGGTTGTAGCGTAGCTGCAATCCTCTGGAAATAAAAAATAATAACAACATATATTCTATCTCGTTTCGTTCAAGATAAATAGATTATAGACGTGTAAATCCCTCTTTCGTGTTTAGTTTCATGCTGCAATGAGATGCGACAAGAGTTTAATCTCGTCTAAGTTTTTTTACCCTTTTAAATAGTTTAACTTTTATTTAACTTTGCCTGATTTACTTTTCACTTCAGTCCCATTGACACTTGCATTACTTCTTGCTTCTTCATCTAAGGTTTCGGTTGTAGACTAGACACTTAGCTTGGGTGCTTTCAACTTTGACTAAAATGTCGCTATCTTTAAATACTGGAATTGAGAACTTATAAGTACGTGCAATACTTTGAAATCTGGAACAGAAGTCAATAGCTTCTGCTTCAGTTCAAAAGGTTCACGTTTGCTTTTCTGTCCATGTAATATGATGTGTATTTAAAAAATCTGACACGCAAAGTATCCAATGTCAGTCAACAACGAGGCAAAGCTTGAGATAGAAGGTTATGTCATTTCATAATCTGGATGGGATTACTTTTCTCTTTCCTACAATGTTGTACAGTAGTAGTTTTAGTAGTAAGTTCTCGTCAAGTATTGTACAAACTGTGCTGACAGTTTAAGTAAAATGGACATGTATTTCCTGTTGAAAAGTTAGAGCTTTGTCAGTTTACACTTGGACTGTTTTGTTGTAAGGCTTCGATGAGATTTTTTTCTCAAGATAGAATACAATAGATGGAAAACGCAAAGCTGTAAAATTCCAGCTTTCTCCCTTATACTTTTGACTTTGCTATATTTGATCATAAAGAAGTAAATAAATGTGTGTGGAGAAAATACACGTGTGTTGTGTAGTTTAGATTGCTGAATAAAATAGACCAAGTGAAAAAGAATAACTGATAAATAATTCAAGAACTCAGATAAAGATGTCACAAACATATGCATGCATCTCATTGTTAAAATAGTCCCTATAATTCCACATGGAGAATAAAAATAGATTGCATTCGACTAGATAGAGTAGATATCAGGATAACGAAGCAAATTGAGTAGAAAATGGGATTTGTCTATTTTATATGACTTAAGTCTGCTTATCTTCTATTTGAATGTGAAGCGTTTGTAGCATTTTATTTGGATTTTATTCTACCCGTTTTTCCCTAAAATGCATAAAACGAGTATTTTAACAAACCGCATCTCTTCTGGTTCTGGTACAAATGTTTCTCGGGTTTTATCTGCGCTAGATTTTTATGTCTTGTGAGTTGTATACTTTCTAAAAGAACTTGACTTTTTCCATCTTTTCGGCAGCTTCTTATTTTATGCATTTTTACACTTTTACAACGTCGATGATGAGGATGATGATGATGATGGGGGTGATACTATGATGATGATATCCACATAAATATCATAACAAGCAACTGAGTTATTTCCCCCGACCGGTGTTCACTATTTGGAAATGACTGCATCCTTCGTAGTCAAGAAGTAATAATGTTAGGAATGAGATGAGGGCGATTTTACTACTTTCTTTGGTTTGGTTATTTTTTCAAATACCTACCCTCTACCCTGTTTAGTTTTATTTCTTGAGTTGT
The DNA here is from genome assembly GCA_034682405.1 of Hydroisotoma schaefferi. NCBI lineage: Eukaryota > Metazoa > Arthropoda > Collembola > Entomobryomorpha > Isotomidae > Hydroisotoma > Hydroisotoma schaefferi. Next base: position 2,310 of record JAQFZX010003079.1, on the reverse strand, counting down.
AAGTTAGTATGTGCATAAAAAGATGTATTGAAAGGTTTCAGTGAAAAATACAACTCAGGAATATACTTTTATGAATCCACCCCTTTTCGGTGTAAAAGTACGTGTAGATAAATAAATAGCTGGTTTAAGCAACCAAGTTGCAAGTATTGTATTTTGTATTGTAATCCTAAATGTATGTATAGGATTCTTGGGTAAATAATAAGAGGAGTGAAAAACTCTTAAAATAAGTTTACATTGTCATAGTTTAAGAATGAGGAATTTACAACCGGAATACGTTTTATTTAAAGAGGAAATCGTCATGAAGCTTTCTAAGGGTAGGAAATAGTGGGTGTGGCAGGCAAAAATCGAGAAGCTTACTGGATTAATTTTCTAGGGTTTCGCAGACTAAACAAAACTGAAATGCAGGTTTTATTGGGGATCTATTGCAGCCGATCACTAGATATTTGGTTGTTGGTAAAACTTGCGTAAACACCTCGTAAAAATTCAAAACTGAAGGTCCAGGAAATATAAAACCCCTGAGCTGGGCCCACCTTGATGGGAGGTAAAGAAGTTTAGGAAAGAATCCGGACCAACCGTAACTATGTAGTTGTTGTGTAAAGGAGTTAATGTTGAGCTGAACCGTTAAGTCAGTTCAGCTTACTTTTAACTAGATTTGTATAGTAACCGTACAGCTTAGTTCCTTGGTCAAATAGGAATTAGCTATTTGAAGTATGTTCTCCGTGTGTACAACTGCTAAGAACATGGCGAGTCTTTTGTATCTGGTTACGAGATGGTAAATAGTAAAAGTCCAATTTACGACTTGAAGGAGAGCGTGAATGTGAAACAAAAGCTGGGTGTGAAGGTTTTTATGTTCTGCTTGCTTTATTTGCTCTGGGTTGTTGGTTAGAAACGCTAAGCTATTTCTAGGTATTTCTTTCCATTTTATAGTTTTTCAATTCCGTCAAGCCTCCCCCTGAACAACCGTTTCCGTATAAGAACAACAATTCTCAATTTAGAAACTAGCCAGAGAATGAGCTTTTGAAGGAAGAAGCGTATTTTTTATTTGCCTTGAGATTACTATTCCTTGGTGTTCTTTTCTTGGAAGGGTAGCAGTAGCAGAACAAACTTGAACAAGTTGTTTAAGTAGCAAGATAGTAGATGAACTATATGGGAGTACCACGTAAGAACATGAGTTGAGAAAGTAGAAGAGGGGACGGAGTAGTACAATCAGTAGAATGTACCAGGAATGTAATAATAATACAAATAGAAATGCATTAAACTTCTGTTTAGCCGTAGAAAGGCTCAGGTTTGGCTGAACCAATCATCCCCAAGATGGGAAAAGTTCTTGAGGTAACCTTACTACTAGAGGAAGATAGAAGTTGGCAGTTTTGTGTTAGTTGTGTTTTATGGACGATGTTGTTGATGTTGAGAGACAATGGAACAGAAACTGCCGGTTGAAGATGAGTTTGAGTTTGGTTTTAAATCTGCAGAATTGTTTCTAAATGGCGAATGACAGAATCCCGCAAAGTAAAGGGAATTAGTTTAGTATTAATAGCTTGTCAGAGATTGGTTTTTAAGTTTACGATTTTTCATTTAATATATTTATACCCCATACTCTGTTACGAGCGATCATTATAAAAAATGTGTGCTATTATCATTCATGATTATTAATTGCTTGTACTTTTCTGTTTTAGGTAAGTATCCTGTTTGGATCATCTCATGCAGTAATCCATTTCCTTTTATCTGGGATCATCAAGTGTCTAATGGGTTGATTTGCCAATTTTTTTGCCGTATTTTATGGTTGTGCATCATCATATGCATCATTTAAGCTTTCAGACTGGCCTTAACCTTGCACAACAAAGCATAACACGAAACACGGTTAATGAAAAGCTGGAGATAAGCACCTACAACTGTTTCACTGTCTTGAAAAACGGGAGATCTAGATCTTTCAAGATCCCGTTGATTCTCCGGTAGTAAAGTAGAGTAAAGAGTAAAGTCGATGGTAATGTGATAGGGTTCTGATGATTGTTGATGGTGAGGTGTTGATATGTCCATGTATACTTTCATCTGGGGATCAATGAGTTTTTTTCGGTTTTGAAATACTTTCATACTTTCACAGAGCTGAAAATGCTTATCTTGCGGAAGCTTAGTGCGGCTGGCATGCAATATCATGGAAGGTAGGCATACCCTGTGGACGGAATAAAAGAGGGGAAAGTCAAAGTTCATGTGTTAAGTTTTCTTCGCAACACAATACAACATAACTGCTTCGATCGGAAGTATGCGTAGGGATTGTCTATTGTGTAGGATAAAGTTCCAATTCATGTCAATTTT
>JAQFZX010003078.1:0-14420 GCA_034682405.1 Hydroisotoma schaefferi | reverse complement strand
AGGTAGTAAATACTGTCCTTGGTACGACCTTTTAATTTCAATTAATCTAGAATCAATAAGCTTAAACTTTAGACAAGCAAATCCACTTTAATCTACATAATCCCTGCATAAATGCCTCCTCATGCGTCATCAAATCATCCATTTTATTCATACAGATTTTATCAATGCCTTTTACATTTATTTTAATACTACTCAAGGTTTAAAACGAGATATGAAACTTGATAAAACTTCTTTTTAATTGTTTTTAAATATAAAATTAAGATATTTTCCCCCAAAACCTACGTATCAATGTCATCTATATATTCTTTAATTGCACGAGTAGGTCATATAGCGTGCAGTAAATAGCATGTTTTATAAACTTTCTTGTTGAAATGTGGAATGGAAATGGAAGCATCTCTCAGTTCATTTCCAATCCAACTACCAATTAAAAATGATTACCAATTAAGCTAATACAAACCAAACGAATATAAAAATAACTGAGATAACCAACTCTTTCAATGCTTGAAAAATTAAAGGTATCCATTTTTTAAACTTTCACCTAGAAAGTAGAAAATACTTAAAGTTATCATTGCGAATTGCATCAAACAAAAGTCAGAACTTTCCAACCATTCTTTTTAAATTCCAAAACTAAAACAAATCGACAACGTCCAACAAAAACGATCATTATCCAGTTAATCATGACCAATGCTCAGGAAATATTAAAAAAGAGCTAAAAAACTAGATAATTTCGTTCAAAACGGGGCATTTAATATGCAAATTAAATCAATAAATCCATAATCCATGCTGCAGATTCCGTTAAAATGGCACAACCCACTCAACTCAGCAACGATACTCATAAGTGCACGATTAAACGATGAATAAATTCTATCTAATTTGGCCATCAACCTTCTCATCTCTCGAAATAATATCCATCTTAACCAACGGCCCTTTTAAGGGCCGTCACATATTTCTAAGAGCAAAGCTACCTTTTGAGGATATTCAATCAGTCGTATGCAAATGGATGAACTATGATCCTGTAACTGTCAACGTTTATTAATCGCGTATTAATTTATTGTATACTGCTGCGTTTGAAAGCTATTATTCATGCTAGGCTACGATAGGATAGGAAGGCTTTCATAGGAATGCTTGGCATCTTTCTTCATCCAATTTACGTCCGCATGCATGTTTTGTAAAACTTATCAAAATGGTTATCGAAATAAACTTCGTATAGGTGACACTTATTAGATGACTCACTCAAACTAGTGTCTTAACAATAAATTAAGATAAGGTATTAGATGTGGTGGAGTGGAACTAATCGATAAGGTAATCAGAATAACTTCTAAAGCCACAAACCCCTGGGATTCTCTTTCATCCATCCTATCGTTGTTTCTCGCTAAATGGTCTCATCATTACATCTTAATTTATACTAATGACTGGAGTGAATTGATGTTTTGTACTACGTAATGAATCGGTTAGTGGCATTTCTATTAATCGTACAACATGCGTGCGTATTTATTACTTGCATCCCATGCAACGGGCAATTTCCAGCCATGTAAACGTGCGAATCTGACGTGATATTTACAACAACTAAGAGCTTTTGAGGTGACAATTTCCCTTCCCAGAAATATAACCTTTCCAAACATTAAAAACTGATCATATATATATTCCATTTTTTGCTCATTTGATTTACTTTAAAAGTACAAGATCAAAGTTGGCTCAGCCAAGACCAGTAAAAGGTTAACCATCTACATAAATTTTAGTTTATTTTTGCAGAAGTTTTAACAGCTCAACATTTATCGTTCGGTGCATTCGGCTGGATTAACGCTTATCATTGCATACTTTCATTAAACAAAAATTAGATTAATAAAATATAAACAACGAAGATTTAACTTTAACTTAATAATCATGAGGAACGACTCGAAGTTTTGCGACGATGTAATTATAAATATTGACAACAATCTTATCTTGACTGAACATGAAACCTTAAGCGCAGCAGCTACTTTGCCAAATCTAGGAGCAAACTTGTTTTGTCGCATATGTCTTGGTAAGATATTAAAAACTCAAGGAGGAATAACTACTATTTATTGCTATGCATGTCCATTAAATTGATCACTTCTCTAAAAAAAATCACAGATACTGAGGAGGAGTTGTTAAGTCCGTGTAATTGTACCGGAACTGCGGCCCATGTTCATTTGCCCTGCTTGGAACAATGGCTGTCCATTTCTAGAAGGAATCACTGTGAACTTTGTCAATTTCAATATGAAACTAAAAGTACACAAGGTTCGCTATTCCAGGTATGTGCATAAGAAGATGCATTAGCATTAGTTGAAATTTATAAGGAAGTTGTTGGTTTGGATTAGTATTGTAATTATAACATTATTAGACTCTAAAATAGCTTTAATTAAACTTGTAGTATTTCCAAGATGATGAAGAAGGGAAGAAAGCATTTATTCCAAGATTGAAAAAGGATTTGGTTTGGTTTCTTGTCTTAATTATGTGTTCAGTTCTTGGATGCAGTTTTATCCACATAGCTGAGGGATACTTTACTGACGGGATTTCAGATGTGATATCCACGTTTCTTATTATCCTGAATGTATGCGTCGACGGGGCTTGGTTGCTCGTTACTATTTTGTATGTGATCTTCACGCAGTCATTTAATTAAGAATTTAAACCATTATTAGGTTAAACGATTGGGTTTAATGTCTTTGTATCTTTTGCTATTTGTAGGTTCCATTTACTTGATTGGCGTTCATGGAAGAAAAATCACTTTTCAGTTAAATTAGTCCAGTCTTCGGGATTTGTATAACTCAACTCGTTGGATCTCTCTAAATCTCAACAATGTAATCATAAAAAAGTTAGGATTAAAACGTGAAACAACCCTCATTTTAAGCTTTAGTTGGACTTTGAGTCTAAATAATAAATGAATTTACGAAATGTGTTAGAGTTTGCTTATATATTATTCATCTTTTTTCGCTTAACTTAAAGCTAATCCACTCAACAAGTATTTTTTGACAGCAGAGTTTTTTTTATAACTAAAGTTTAAATCCATCCCTTTCCTTACCTTGGTTTGCGAGGTGCATCGTGATAGAAGAAAAGTGTAATAATCCAATTTTTTCTGGCTAAATAAGCTATCAACAACACGGTGCAAATGCAAAGTTAGCATAAACTTCCTTGGTCTACACATGCATAGATCTGAGATGAATACTCAAAATATGTATGCCTGTTGTAATTTAGCAAATTTTTGTGCCATTGCTTGACTTTTTTGAAACATATTACTTTTTGAGACTTGTCTTTTAACTTTCTACTAACAACAAGCATTCGAATACATGGAGTACATGGATGTTGGGGTAGGAGGGTATAGAAAAAGGTTAAACTTCAAAATGTGTTGTAGTTGTATTATTAGCTTAGCTTTATTGTCATTTGTCATTTGAGGTCTTTTCGTTTCACGAAACGGTGAACAAAGCTTAAAGTTAATTGCTGATTCTTTCCAGGAGTCTTTCAGTTGAAATAATATTACACAAATCTCGCATAATGTTACGCTCACATTAGGATTATTTGTGTTTCCATTTGGTTTAAGAAAAAGTTTTGGGTAAAGCAAATAAAATAATATCCCACAAATTAGAATTAGATTCCCACCTTATCAGGCAATACAATGCAGTAAGTAGGATCTTGCCTCTATTCGTATAATTGTAAAATAATAATTACTAAACTAATACTTAACTAACGGATAAAGACAGCAAGCGTTAAGATTTAAGGTAGTCTTAGAATATTTATTCTTAAACCACAACTATTAAACTTTACAGAGGAAATAACATCCGGTTCCGGTTCGGAAGACAAAATTGCAAGAAAAGGATGATAATTCTGTCAATTCACAAGTCCGCTTTCGTTCCGCAGTATCCCCAGAACTCGAATGATAAAAAGTAACCAATTTTCTAAAGCAATACTGGTTATAGATTGGTAGTGCTTGATTGGGTTAGTGCCAGTACTTGGAAGATTTAGTAGGCTGAGATTGAGATATTTAGCCTGAACGTGGTTTAAAAAGTAACAGTCCAGCTTTTTACTGCATTGCCTTCTATGTAAATCCTCTGGATTGCCATACCATAAGCATTATTAAGGCGTAATTTAGCAGCACGTGGAGAGACCATATCTTTACGCAGAAAGAATATATAGATAACAGTCAATCGCACATAAAACTTGACACTACTCTTCCTAATTTAGTAGTAGGGTTAAATTGGGGTTAAATTAATGGGGATCCCCAGTTGCAAAAAATACTGAGTAGCAGAATAATTCTGTATTTCCAAGCAAAGAAGCAAGTTCATACAGACATTTATCAGAAGTTGACAACTTTGGAACTCCGTCCTTCTTTTTTAAAATTCTTCCATAGGATTTGATCAATACCTGCTAAGTGCAAAGGGGGTTTGTAACATTAAAGAAGTTACCAAGAAATGGGTAATTATAAATAGTGGTTGCATTGCATTTTCGTTGACTTCTTAAACTTGAACATTCTTTACTTAGTAATCAGAATAATAATATGAGTACGTACTCAACTCTACTGTATATCCTCATTTTATTTCTCTGTATGCGTATTTGACTCCAAATAATTTTTTATGTAAATATCCCTATTCCCTATCCATTCAAACTACATCCATACATTTTACACACCAATTGCAAATTTGCAATGCAGTTGTACTGTTGACAGTGCGATTAATGATTTATGGATAAAATTTAATGCATCCAACTTTATTAATTAAAAGCAAAGACGTGGTATTTTATGTTTTTTTTGTATTTGTTTAAAAAATAACTCCCCCTGCCCTGGTATAATTAATTCTCTCTGCAAATGAGACTATCTAAACAACAATTCCCCAGGGGGATTAAATTCCAGAAATGTAGTAATTGGTGACAGTATTACCAGCAACCAGGTTTTTGAAGTGGAGCTCACAAGATTATGGATGTTTAACAGTTTAACTAACAGGCGTTTTTATTAATGATGAATGATATACATGAGTTTGACGAAATATTGTGGGAAATGATGAGCACAAAGTTAATAAGACGGTGCGATTTACTGTTGGAAATTTAGTTTTAGTTTACTCCATAGTTTACTACTGGTTTGCACGAGTGGGTACCACTGGGTACAAAAACATTAAAGGATAGGGAAGGGTTTGGGTGGGCGGAGCCTGTTGAACATCTAAAGGATAGGGCATTTCTAAAATTCTAGTGGGTACATGAAGAAACCACTGGGTACAATGTACCCTTGTACCCACACTGGTTGCGCCTATAACTGGTTTCCTCTACTCTAGTCAACTTTAACAGGAGGATTACTAATGCTCTATTCTCTAAAGCACTGCATGTGGTAATCCTTCTTGCCTTGACTAAGAAACTTGAGTATGTTACGCTAAATCCTCGTTCGCAAATCCTTTAACTAACGATAAACATACTTCACCACTTAACGTCATATCAGAACATAAAAAAATGATTTAATTTCATTGATGCTACTGCTGAGTCGTCAGTTCCACGTACAGTTAGTCTTATTCGGTGTAAAATGAAGCATGAAGTATGCTGCAGATTACGAAGAAAAAGGGGCTTAAAATTTATGTATTTAAATGATGCTTCTTGACATTTGTTTATTTCATTTGCATTTTTCATATGCACGTTTTGAATTCTTTCCCTTATTTTCAAAAATTGTATGAGAAAATAGCTTATAGGTTTATAACCTTATTATTTTTATATTATAAAGTCATCTAACCTTTCATTGCACTGACCCGAATAAACTTAAGCCAAACCTGTGCTAAAATTTTTTTAAAAAAGTTCAGCAAGTAACAAAAAGTAAATGGCTACTTAAAGTATTTCCAAAAGAATTAAACCACCGCAAGGACAAGATTTTAAAACGCTAGAGAAATCTTAAGCAGTTGCGAAGCAAAGAGATCATGGATAATACAACCGAGAAGACATTTATTCTCCCACCTAGACTATCATCAAACTAGAAGGGGATCGTTAGTTCATGCTGCGGATCCTGGTTCAGTATACATGACAATTTCCAGTCCTCCTTCCTTAAATGGTACGAGATCAAAAGGGGATAATAGAATAATGAACTATTCTTAATTAAACGGTTCTGAAAACATATAAAGTAGTGTCATTTTTATTTTAGCTGATCCTCCACAGTCCAGCATATCTAGAGAAGGTAATCCGGTAGCTCCTAAAGTAAATTATGTAACTATACCCATTCCCCAAAATGTTAACCAACAGCAGAATGATGAGACTCCACTTTGCAGGATCTGTCATGACGGTAAGAACCTTTTCAGAGTGTTAAAAAAAATTAAAAATTTTTACTGAGAAATTTAATCAAACCAATTATTTGGTCTGGAATTGTAGGGGAAGTTTCATGCAAAGGAAAGAGGCAGCCTTTAATAACTCCTTGTAAATGTTGTGGTACAGTAGGTCAGATCCATTCCTCTTGCTTGGAACGGTGGCTATCGACCTCAAATACTAAGCACTGTGAAATATGCGGATTTCAGTATTTTACTGAACAAGTGCCCTATTCTCTGCTAGAAGTAAGGTTTAATCTTAGTATTATTCTTCTATAATCTACTATAGCTGTTTGGAATGTAAATACTAACTGGTTTTATTCCATTTTTATAGTACTTTAAAGGAATGAGAACTAAGCCAATTGTGAAGAGTCTGATTGTTGATTTCGTCTGTTTCTTGATGTTGGTACCACTCATATCCCTGTCAATTTATTTATGCTTTCTCGGAGCTAATGAACACTACGAAGGGGAAGATTGGATAGTTGTTGGATTGATGTTGTTGTGTGTATTTCTGCTAGTTGCTTACTTGGTTTGGTGTCATACTACTTTTCGGTAGGTTTGCAAAAAAATATCTAGTAATTTTCAACATTAGGCAATACATTTACCTTTACCATTCATAAAGATTTTTTTTATATTGCAGATACCACCTAGTCATTTGGCGTACCTGGCAGACTCATAATCTTCGTGTCAAACCGATCTCTCTCCCTACCCAGGAGTCTTGCTAATGAGCACTGACTGTTCCACAGTTCCAATAGACAGCAGAATAGCTGATGCTGTGATATAGAGATTAATAACTTGGATTAAGATGTTAACCATTTATTATGGTTGTGAGCTTATAAAGGCCGTTGATGAATGTGCATTTACTTTTTAGAGATGTAAGGGAAATAACCTATATTTTTTACTGGAGTAAAAACCGAGTATAATAAAAAGTAATTCAAGAAATACGAAGTCTACTTACATTTTTATTTATTGTGTGGGAAGCTGAAGTTTAATGACCGGAATTTCATTCGATGTTATCAATATTGTCAGTTTAATTTCATATCACATTCACATCATGCATAATCCTACAAAATAAAATGTAAACTTATTTTTAAGGCAGATTTTATTGATAAGGTAGACAAGTAAATAAATAAATATTTCTTAAAATTATTACAACCAACTTTTAATCTTTAATGTAAATATTTTTCTTCGATGAATCGAAAAAAACCTACACGACTAGGCAAAATAAAAAAACCCAGGATGCGTTTCCAAGATGGTCTAGAAACTTTAGCCGGGGCTACAGCGAAAACGGGTCGAGGTACAGAAACAGAGAATTTTTAGTACATAATGGGCAAAAAACTGGAGACCCATAAAATATTCTTCTTTCCTTGCTAAAAAGGGCTTTGAATGAGGCAAAACGACCTGATGACTTTAAATAATAATAATTTTTTGGTCGTCACCAATTGTTGTTGGCCCATACAATCGGCAATTTTTTACTCTAATAATTTTATAATATAACTCACGAAGTAGTGACGATTTAAAAATACGCCGTTTGCAAAAACCCAGTTGACCCACAGCAACATAAGTTAACTTATCACAGTTCCGAATCAATTTATTTAATAACCCATTTAAAAGTTGAAAATAACATGATCGAAAATACCCCTGCCCCAAATGGCTCTTCTTACTGTTATCTGAATTATATTTCTTATATTAAGACTATCAAATATAAGTAGTCAGTCATACATAACTTAACATACGAAAGATAGGATTTTAGAAAATCTGGAGTTGTAGATTTGTGGGTTGAGTACATTTAATTGCGATTTATACTCTTAACATCAGTACATTATTACTATTACTTTAACCATCGAAGTTTCCACCACCACCACCGTCACCCTACAAATACATAGTTAGTGATTTTACTCTTTCCTATTACTGCACTGCGTTTCCTCTCAACTCAACTTTAATAATACAAGAAGCTCAACTTTAACATAAATAAAATTTTAAAACCTCAACTGAACTTTATTATTACTTAATTAAACCACGGTATAATTAATTAATTAATTCAAAACACTCTTAATCTAATCATATAGACGTAAATGTATTGTTTAGGTTAGGTTACTGAAAATACAAATATAAATACACTGAATATAAATGATATTTGTGTTAAAAAGTGATAAATAAAAAATATATTAGAATAAAAAGCCTGAAGTGCAGGGTCTGGTTTAAAAAGCACAAAACAAGACCCTCTTGCGCTCAAAAATCCTGTCACAGTCTCGCCTAGTCATTATTTTAACTCATAACGGCATATAAATGTTGGGCACTGAAAGCCTTGGCTACCTCTACCTGTAGGCATTTTTCCAAAACCCCTACTGATATATCGGCCATAGCTCTGCGAATACCTGTATCATTTTCAAATTAATTTTGGTTATGGTGTCAAACTTAAACGTGGACCAGTTGAAAATATTTAAACTTGTAGAAACCTTCTCTTAAACAGATAAAAGAAGGAAAAGTTACCGATACGCTACGATTAGCTGCCCTTGGAGAAGGGGGCGTATGAAAATCTTATCTAATTAAATAAACTATAAGCTTCTTATGCGAGTCTTTATCTTAATAGTGAAAGCGTTTTAATAGCCGCCCCCACTGGCAAAGCTAGCTTTTCAATTGGAAGAACGACCCTACATCGTGCGTTTGCATTGCCAATTGAAAAACAGGGGAAGTAAATATTTGTAGAAAATAAGGAGCAGAATGCAATGCCTGCAACAGCTTTGTCAAAGTTATAAGGATGTGAAGTATATAATACTCGATGAAATATCCATGTGTAGTTATGCAACTATCAGGAATATTTCCAATAGGTTAATGAATATCTTTGGTACGTTAACATATTAGTTTTTGATTATCTCTACCAATTAAAACCCCTAAGGGGTCATTGGATTTTTGATAAACCGGACTTATGGAAAGCAGAAGATGATATATGGCAAGCCTTTTCATTTCATAAATTAACTATTAACCAACGCCAGACCAATAATGATCCTTTGCTGCGTGTCGTAATTTCGCATTGGAGAATTAACACGAGGATTGATCAACCTTACAAATCAGCGTTTTAGAACCAAGCAAGCCAAACTATCGAGAACTCCTTAGTGACTGAGCTCAGATTCGTTGTGGGTATTCCCAACTTTAGCAGAAACTAGGCGATTATATGAATTTAAAACTAACCAGTTAGCACAACAAACTAAGGTTTGCAATATCAGTGCTGAGACGCGTATGCTGAAAACTTGCACAAACTTTGTCCCCCTTAGTTAGATCCCACGACGAAAGAAAAACAGGTGGATTCATAAAAACCTATCTATGTGTATGAGTGTTTTGGAGAGACCTAAGAGAAGATTATTAACCGTAAACCGTTTAGACAGGATCTTAGGTTTTTAGGCCACCTGATTAAAGTAAATGTTAGCTTTGGGGAGTGTCAGAAAATGATGAAGTACCAAGGCCCTAATTCTGAAAAACTATTGCGCCTGCGAGACAATATAAGGGGGACCAATACTCACGATCATCCTTCTTGTAGCTCATGGACGGGACTTTGCAGTGAAACAATCGGCAATACTAATTTTTACATGGCAAGATTGTTAGCAACTCTTAAGGAATCTGACAAGACAATAAAAAAAACAACAGCAACAATAAAAGCGTGTCATGCAAACGTCGGTTTCTGCTTAACTGTGAAAGGTGTACTGGTCTGGACAAGAATAGACGAGATTGAGTTGAACCGATGCAGAGTGAGACAGGGAGCAAACAACTGGTAAGTTTTTCTTCCTCATTTAAATTACAATCTAACATTAATTTCTGCTTTACTATACCAGAACAAAATAATTTATTAACCACAACATTTACTTTTCTCTTGCAGCATGCCTGAAGGTTCTGGACCGAATAACCTGCCCTGGTGTGGGTTGGGCGTTGGTTGACAAAAGTTAGCCTTAAGAAGTTTTGTAACGTAACCCTGGAATATTCCGAGCAAGGTATGTACTTTGCCGTAGAGCCTCCAGGAGAGTTGTCGCCCGATGCTCTGGACTTGGCTGCGGTTGCAAAACGGTTGCTTATAAATCACAGGAGGACCAAATGGGACACTCCATTATTTAAAAGCTCAGAAATAAACTCTCAAGTCCAGTTTGTCGATGCGATTCAACGTGAGAACTCGTGAGAATCTCTGGAAATTTCATAAAAACATGTGCCTAAACTGGAAGAACTATCTTATTAATCAAAAACTTAATCCCGCAAATGGGGATGCCACGTTGTATGTGGGTACTATGACAGGAAGATATGACGTAAAAGCCGTTATGAACAAAGATATTGTTACTGTGTGGGTCTGCAACACCATTGAATAATATTATTTCGTTGAACGAAGAGAATGCATTAAAGAGTTCCTTCATTACCACTTAGTACTTCGAATCTTATATTCGATCTGTGCAATAGCTTTAATGGTGACGTTCAACAGTACACCAATTACAAGTGTTACATTTGTAACAAATTATTTACGCAAATTATTTATGTAGCTGCTTTACGCCAGACTTAAAGACGTTGACTACCAAACCACTATTCCGGAAACTTCAGCTGGTCTCATGCTAAACTCATGGAGTTCTACGGATAATTTTAGGCCGAGGTCCACTTTGGAAGTCAGGAGAAGTACATTGATGGAGAATGGATCCGGAGAACTCGCCTTCTGAATGAATCTGCGTACATTGTTATGCCCCTAACGGACAGAAATGTATTAAATTGGGATATTAGGTACATATTTTCACTTGTGTCATGTTATTATGAACTAATACTGCTACATATTTCAGCAATTGCAGTATGTTTGCCATTATACCAACAATGGTCAAAGAAGTGTAGCTGTTGCAAAAGACGGAAGCCTGTGCGACAACCGTACAGGCTTTCGCAGATGCGAGAATTTCAAATGTCCTTAATGTACGGTGCACGATCGTATAATTTGAAAGAGTGCATTACTATAGTTTAGACCAGAACTATAAAAAGGGGTTATAGCCAGATAATAAATATTCGGAATTTTGGCTATTTTACTCATGTGTATTATTTTGAGCTATAAACACTATGAGCACCTTACTATAATATATGAGTTTAATTAAACGCAGAAATACCTTATTTGTTTAAGTATTTGGCAGTTTATACGGTTCAAAATGCTTCATAATAATATTATTATTTATTATAATATATAAATAATATTATTCATAATAATGTGAAGTATGTAAAAATTCTTGTAAGAGTAATCTCGTTCCTTCTTGTCTTAAAAAAAAGTATTGACCAGTAGTACGGGATTTTTTCTTCAGCATCAAAAACATTCAGCAAGGAAATCATGGAGGACATGGTTTATGATCCAGATGTACTGGTCCATAAATTTTGTTGAACTTCAATGGACACCGTTAATCGTCACCAAAGAACGGAGACATTTAAAGGTACTATATTGACCTCAACAATGTCATGTCATGCCTTTCTTCAAGCGGATTTGTAAAAGGGTTTGGAGCATTAAAGGGGAAAATAACCAATTCTGGGGTACATTTGTCGAAAATAGAATAAATTATAGCAAACAAAAAAAAATGTCAATAAAAATTAGCTTTGAAGATCTCTTTAGCCGCAGAGGCATAGGGGCTGCTCCAGCGACACAACGCTGCTGCTGATAATATAAGTTAAATTATCGTTCATCATATAAACTTAAATATAACACAACTTCAGTGTTTAACAGCAGAATTAAATGTAAAGGTTTTGCTAGCTCAAAAAGCAAAGAGGACTGACACGGATTTTGACGAAAAACTGGACGAACAGTATGACCAGACTGTCTGATTTGTCTTCTGACTGGTACGAAGCTTCTGACAAAATTTCAAGTTACATTTTCAATCTTTGCCCTTAATTTTAGCATTTACCTTTTTAGCTCACTCTAGGGCTATAGGGATTGGCGTGTCTGTCCGTCGGGGGGCACGATAACTCACGTAAAAATAATGCTACAGGTACCCAATTGGGCATGAATGGTCAGACTACTATTCCTGAGGTTAAGTTCGTAAATAAGCCAAATCGGTCTACCAAAAGACCCATGGGGGGTCAAACATCCCCACCGGGTCATTAATCAGCCTAAAATATATTTTGCTAACTTTGCCATGCAAATCGACAAAAACTATTATTAGTTCGGCAAAAATGGAAAGTATGAAGACCAATAGGCGTCAAAAACCGCACCGGGTCATTAAACAGCCGAAAATATGTTTTGAGATGAAATATTGAGATAAAATATTTTTCCATGAAATTTGCAAAAATGTGATTAGTGCGGTGAAATCGAAAGTATGAAGAGTAAGATTTTTGATGAGCACAGAGTGCACGCGACAGTTACGCGTAAATTGTGGGGTTGCCGTTCAGTATTTGTCAAAGCTAGACTGATCTTTAGACAAAATTTGGCGAAAAGAAAAAAGATTTTTTGAGAAACTCGGCGAGGTAGTGCAAGTAAGTTGTAGGTCATGAATGCAGTCCAGCATTTTGTAAAGCTATTTTAGGATCTGTAGGCAAAAGTTGGCGAGAAGAAGATTTTTTGACACGGTTGCAAAGGTCCCGCAAGTTAGGGGCTGGTCGTAGGTGTAGACGAGCATTGGTTTAATTTACTGAAAGTAAAATTAGAATTGCAAAAAATGATGTCCAATCGCACGAAAAAATACAAGTAAAAACAGTGTACGGGGTGTGGGGACTGGCCTCCACGTTGAAAAACAATTTTTAAAAAGACAAAAGTCCATGAATACTGTGCCAAAGCTCTCTGGAATAAGCTCTGCCAGCTGCACCTAGAGGTCTCATACTGAAAACCAACCGTCTTTTAAAGACTAACCGACTCACTTGGAAGCCTACTTACATTTCATAGACATTTCAATTGTAAGGGTAATTTCTACCGAGTGGATGGTTTATGAAAGTTCCACAAACAATGAAAAGGAATGCAAGGATGCTAGATGCTTTCCTTGAGTTTTCCCAGAATTCTACGGCTCGACTACTGAGCTAAACTAGGTTTATGATAGGATATGATTGATGGTTAGGCGATGAGATGAAGTAGGATAAATAAATGTGTTTTAAACAGCAAAGTAGATTGCAATTATCTTTTCCTAAGGGGTTTAGGAGTTTCGGAGGGATTCAGACGACTTAATTTACCTAACATTAAGGCTACGCTGGGATTTCTCGACCAACAGTAGGAATCTAAATCAATATTAAAGGTAAGTTTTGGGTTCGTTTTGAACTGCAAGACAAGAAGATAACAACTAAAAACGTAAGGAACTTGGGACTTCTATTTATGTCCTCGGTTAGTTTTAGTTCAGCAGATATTCTGCCTTGGAATAAGGGAATGGAAACATCCTTGAGGTTTGCATAGATTGAGCCCGAAATTAAGTAATTTACTTAAACAAGAGCTTATCTCTATATGTAAATCATATAGTTCTGAGAAAAACTAGTAACTTATTTACCAGAGACGGATTAGCAGCTATCTAAGGTCCAAAGCTACCTGCATAAATCAGCATGTTAATGTCTTGGAGGTATTTAACCTCTCCAAGATAAGAGTCATTTTCTATACCATCTCCAAAAATGGGACTTAACACAATTAAACTAAAATTACTCATTGTAACACTTCTCAAAAGGTAACCCACTATACTTGTTCTAGACATTTTCTCCAGCATAAGTATTAGTCACCTTTTTGTAGGTTTTGTAAAACTCATCTAATCTCCCACCAGAAGCATTAGGATGCATCACATATTTTAAAGTGAAGATTATACTATAATTTTGAGGGCTTTCTTCATCTGATAGAACTGGTGATTAGTTAATCTAAAACTACTGTATTAGAGAGATCGCATAGAAGTAGAAAGTTCTTTTTTCGTTTCAAGTGTAAATCTAGCCAGAAAACTATTTTTGATTTTTTTTTAATTCAAACGCATACGATGTAAGTGATGCATAATTCACCAAGGATAGTTTCCGTATTTCAAAATAAATTCGGATGAGAATTGCGAGAGGAGTTCACCTTGATATTGATCAGTCTCGTCTTAGGCTCAACCACGAGGGGTACCTGGAACGGGATTCAGTAAATATAGACCGTTTCGTAAGTCTAAGACCAAGACCGTCAAAGCCCGAGCCTAAGACAATTTTTAA
>JAQFZX010003077.1:0-14425 GCA_034682405.1 Hydroisotoma schaefferi | reverse complement strand
TTCGGCTATCGAGAATATTCGCTCTCGCTCTCTCCTCGGTAAATTGGAGACGGTTTTTTTTAAATCCCAATCCCAAAGTAAACTTCATTTCCAACAACGCTGGAGGTTCATTTTATATTTTTACTCATTTTTTTTACAATATTTCCGGTAAATTTGTCTAAAAAAGCAAGTGAATTTGGTAAAAAACGGTCCTTTTCACTGGGATAACCTTTTCTTCTAATTCTAAAATCTAAAACTGGATAAGAATAAAAGGAGTTGGACTTGACACTTGAGACGTTATTTTTAAATCTAAGGGAGGAGGATTGAGGAGGACGAAAGACACGGACGGTCACCACGCACGTTTACGGTATGTTTTTTAGTCCTTTTTAAAACCATTTACCGTATTTCCCGTTTTAATTCCATGGGGGCTTTATAACTTCGAAGGGAAAATGAGAAATTCTATAACATGGACAAGATAGGACTTTTAACATGGGTAAGGTAGGGAGGGGGAATTATTCCGGAGGAGGAATTAAAACAGTAAATACGGTATTGGCATTTTGGGTAGTTATGTTTCGAAATTCGTAGGTTTATATATGGAACCAAAATGTTGGATTTTAAAGAATCGTCTAAGCTAATGGGGCGGGGATGGTAGCCGGGTTGTTTTGCTAGTCATCCTCTCTTTAGCCACTTATGTTTCAGTTTTAAAATAACTGGACAAAATGTGGGTGTGGCAGGGATTATGGGGGTTTCCCTTGAGTTATAGGCATATATTTCAAATCTAATGGAACTTGTTTATTTTTGTAGATCATATCATAATGGGCGAACCATCTCCAGGGCCTGGTCGATTTCTGCGACGGTTGGAAACTGCGGAGGAACGAGTGGAACGATACAAGGAAAAGTATCTAGCGCTTCAGAAGCGTTGTTCGAGTCTGGAAGCTTGGAAAGACTTTGTGGAAAAGTGGATGTTTGATATGTTTGGTAATTTTTTTTTAAACTTTGGATTATAAGGACTTCAGCTGGCTTTTGTAGCGGTGCTAACTTATTGAATTACTTTTTGTAATTTATGTTTATATAGCAGTCAAGTTTGAGCCCAAAGATGATAATACGAATGATGACGTATTTGGAACGGAATTAGGCAATACTTGCCAAGATGATACGGAGAGTCAATACAGCAGCGTGGTGGTTGAGAATGATGATTCCGATAGACAGTCTTCATTTTCTACTGCTACTAGGGATATCGATCTTCTTGGTTCGGAATCCACGGTATTGCAGACTTCTACTGCCAGTCAAGTAAATTTTAAAAAACTGGTTGGGAACTTTGTCCCGAATGTGGTGATCATGAAGACAGAACCGATGGAGATGGATTTGATTGTGAAAGGCGTTAGATCTTTGAGAGATGAGGACGCAGGTTCGTAATTATGTTTTGCTCTCAAATCTCTTGAATAGTGCAGTTAGCGGTTTGTGTAATATTAATTGTATTACTGTATATGTATAGAAACTTCTACCACCGTACACGAAGCAGGGACAAAAAATAAGACCGCGTCTTATACTAGAAGTCCAACTACTACTGCTTCAAACCTAAATGAGACGTCAATTATTCCGCCGAGAGCAGCAAGCACGTCGTCAAAACAATCGACTATTTCAGATAAATCAAGAAGTAAACGAGAGCGAGAATCAACGGGACGATGTAGCGACTCCGAGAGAAGTACGGTACAAGTAGGCTCCAGTTCTATTAATGAAAACAGCAGACTGATGATAAACGAGACGAATTTGTCAACACCAGTTAAGAATGAGTCCCCTGCTAAATCAAGAAATCTTTCTCCTGTCAGCATTCCGCGAAGAAACGCTACTTCGCCAATGCCGAATGTTGAACAGTCGATGACCACTATTTTGAACAATTCAAAAAGTGTGAATGAAGTTGAACAAACTTTTGCTAAGCCTAATAGCAAGCGAGCTTCTCTGAAAAATTCTCAAGAAGCGTCTTCATCTAAAAAAATGATCCATAATGGCAACAGTGGACAGAATGAATCATATGTTGTGAACGGTGCAAAAATAAATGGAAAATCCCTTGTTGATACTGATGAGGAAGTACTATCAATTCTGTTTGATACTGGTCAGTATTCCGTTTCATTATTATTATTGTAATCATGTCAAACATTTTACTCTATTATTTTAGCAATAATATCATTGACTCATTATACCACACCTTCTATTCTAGACTCAAGTAAAATGGTTACATCTACCCCGAATCCTAAACCAACTTCTTTTGGTCGCTTGACTCGTGTTACCAATGGAGGGATTGACGCTGATGATATTCCATGCGCTGTTTGCAACGCAGTGGATCCGGAACCAAAAAATGAAATGGTTTTCTGTGATATATGTAATGTCTGTGTGCATCAAGCTTGCTACGGAATTCGACCAGTTCCAAAAGGGAAGTGGCTATGTAGTCCTTGTACACTTGGTAAAGATACAAAAAATTTACCCTGTTACTTCTGTCCAGCTAAAGGAGGGGCACTGAAACCTGTTAACTCACCTGCAAGAAGGCACTGGGGTCATGTCTGTTGTGCTCTTTGGATCCCTGAGATTAAACTTAACGATGAATTAAAGATGGAGCCGATTGTCAACGTCCAGAAAATTCCAGAAAGCCGATGGAAGTTGAAATGCTCTTTATGTCCGAACCGGACAGGTGCTTGTATTCAATGCCAATTTAGCAAGAAATGCGTCAAAGCGTTCCATGTTACTTGTGCCATAAAGAACAAGTTGGAAATGCAATATATTGACAATGAGGCACTGGTTGGAGGATGTGCATTAATTGCCCACTGTAAGGCTCACACGAATAATGAACTAGAAGAAAAGAAGAAAGGAAAAAAAAGTCCCAAAAAGAGGAACAAGAACAGAGCTCCTAAGAGAGCTCAAACTTTATCTCCGGTTAAGGATAATCAAGTAAAGCGGAAAAAACTATCTATTGATGATTTTACGATGCCACAGTAATTTTTATTCTTGTATTAAATGTTTTGTTAACTTCCCTTGAAAAAATCTCCGGTTTTAGAGATAATACTATTAATTTCTCTTAGCAATATTTTAATATGATTTAGATGAAATTAAGTTACGTTTCTTTCCATTTTGCTGTTAATGGAAGGAATTTTCAGCAGAATTATATGAGTTTGAGGGTTAGTGATATATAATACTGACGTTATAGTCAATTATAATTATAATGATCGCAACGTACATTATACAGTTTTTTAAACGCTACATAGAAGTACTTCGTTTTAATCATATCGTGTCAGTAAGCGTCCGTTATGTTATAGTTCGTCTTGTTTCTTACTTTTTCCTACATCGTTGAGTGATGATGTGATTTTGCCTGAACGATGCATGATATTTATAGTTATTATAACAATATTAATTACTAATAATAACATAATTTATACACCATCGATATTGCAGCATTAATATTAGGAAAATGTTTTGTAAAAAATTGTTACCACTAATATTAAAATGAATGAATGCCTTAAAAAACCTTAAAAAAGCTTGATGTACATAGAATACCAGAAAACGTAAATGAACTGACGATCTTAAAGCAACGAAACTACCGGATTCTCATGCTTTGTAAATTGAATGAACTGAACTGATTTAGCGAATAGAGACGTTGTATTTATATCCTACCGAATACGTTTAATGGATTGCTTTTGATAAATAAAGGTTTTTATGTATTATGCCAGCAGAATTGTAAAGTTATCAAAATGCCATTTGAACAATACCCTTTCTAATTTACCTTAAATAATGAAATATTGTTATTATTAGGTACAATAATTGGCTGCTTTGTCTTCCATTTACGGGTTTGGAAATTTTCTCAGAAAGCAAATCCGTTGCGGTAAGTGAAGTTAGATATATTGACAAAACCAATTTTGTCAATATATCTAAATCTGTGATCCAGCCACCAAACATTAAATATAATTTGCAATCCGCATCCGCATTATGGGATCATTTAGGGAAAGTACCCATCATTCTACTCTCGTTTACTGCCATTCTTTAATCAGATATCCGAAAATTCATGTTTCATAGACTTCGGTTAAGTTGAGTATTGGTCGACGAATGATTTTAGTTTCAAGTCACTATCACTATACGAAAACCGTTACATACACTCTAATACCTAGAGAAGTTACCTACTTTTACTTTTACCTGTGGAAAAGCTGGTTTGTTCCACTTTCACTGAATTTACTTCCAATCTAGTCAACGGAACCTCATTAGTCCAGTTGGTGATATTGGGCTTGCAGGACTGCTGGACTTAACTGAGCCCGACTTTCTCCTTATTGTGCAAAAATATACTAAACTAAATACACCATACAGGTTTTACCAATCTACACGAACCATCGGATCCAGGCTACATACAATTATTATCCATTAATCTTCATAATGGTTGCAAACTTTACTTACTTGCCTAACAAATACCTCGAATAAATAGATAAATGAGCTATCTAGAAGTGTCAAAATAGGTGTGTAACTTTTTGAAAACCATTGCATATCATAGATTACCCAGTAGTAATATTTTTGGAAAGTGAAAGCCATTGATTAGACCCGACAGGGACTTCTTTTTTAACCTTTCCACATCCATAAATCAAAGAGTGCCAGGATCTAAAAAAAAGTACGATAAAATTAGAAGGTTGTCAACATTCTAATACGCTGCGGTCTTGCTTTCTCCATTTATGAGGGAATTGACTACAATAATTGATAATATTGCATGCAAACTTTCATATAAAAATGACAACTGCATGCGCTGCTGCAACCTGGGAGAAAACTCGCCACTTGCAGTAATTCTTGTCTAAAGTGTCTCTCGAGATTTACTACAGCTCGAGAGCTTTTTATCTTTAGTTAGATCCTAGAAACAAAGTTGTTCTATTTCTGACGGAAGTAATTTCCATGAAGCCAGAAAAGTTCCAATGGATAAAATGACAGGCTAGATGCTAGAAAGAGTAGCGTTTCTGTAATGGTTAATTTATACGAGGAATTATTAAGGATCAGGTCAGGACCAAGGAAAAAAGTACGCACGCACGTCAAGTCAAACATAAAACTCTCTCAAAATCCTCAGAATAGAATCTAAACCTAACCATTAATTTTGGACCTTAATATGCTCCAGCACGATATTATATTTTATTCTTAGTCCCAATTTGCATGCATTTATTTATATTTTGCATACTAGAAAAATACAAAAATAAAGAACTGAATCCGGCATAACACGAAGAACTCTGGTAGTTAGTGTTAAATGAAACACTAGGAAGTATGCATATTCTTGGTGTTTTACAAGCTATAGATTGGTAAGGGGATAACTTGCCATAAAAGTGGTTATAATTTATCGATCTCTGTATTAAACACGGAGGTTTCACTAGCAACTTGGAAACTATAACGTTTACCTAGCCTAAAAAGAAAGCTAAAACCCTTGATATATCCAGGTCGACTCTAGTGGATTTTGACCATGTCGAACAAACCGGAGGCAGGGAAGTTCCAGTCGGAGACGGGACGAGGTATTGACGGTTTGGTCACATCATCCCCGTTATTTTACACCGTTTCCGGCTCCCAAGGAGAGAAACAAACGCCTAGATATCAGGAACTTCTAGGATCCCCAGACATCCTTAAACCCAACTTCCGAGACCTCACTGGATCCACCAGACTGTAAGTCTATTAACTTTTCTACATTTATCAAATTTTTTCAGATGGAGATGGAACGGTTCCATCGTGGAGCATTTTTCTTAAAATTGATTAAGACCAATTATTACCCATCCCATGGCATTATTCTCTATAATCTGACAGACACCTTTAGTCATATTTCATTCACATAGTCAACTCCAACTTCGTGATATTGATTTATTATTGTATAGTTGGCTTTAATTTACTATTTGATTCTTGAGGAAGGATTCATTTTAAGTTTTTAAATAAATGCTTTCATAACTAAAGAGGTAAAGCGGAATGTTTCATGAATTGCTAAATAATCACAGCATACAGACAAAATTATTTGAGTTGGGTTGGGTTTATATAAATTACTAAAAAAGACATGCTATTTTAGAAATCTAGGTATATGAAATTTATTTCATTTTTGAAATAACTTCATTATAAAGTGCAGTATAATTTATTTTTATTATGAACTTTTACGATGAAAATTATGCTTCGCTTTACCTTGTGCTGCAGAATTTAAGATACTAAAATGTAGATAGACGTCTAAAAATAACCCTTCGATTCGACATAATATCAATAATCAATGCATATTTAGAGGTACCTTTTTAGTAACGATAATAATCTATGAACTCGTGTTCCAGTTCAGTTGGCGTGCCATCAACCCCATACCGTCAGTTTCCATTAGACAAATTGAATAAGACAATGGGAAAGTCTCCTAATATGCAGAGCAAACGGTAATTCATTTATTCACTTAACCGATTTCTTTGTCATGAAATGGGAAATCCGTGCTACGGATAAATTAGAAATTCTCCTGAACATTCGATAATCTGATTAAATCTTGAGTTCGTAACTTCCAATTATGGATGCTGTTTCATACGAATACTTACTTTACTTTCTCTAGATACGCTCGTGGAAGTGAAAAGTACGCCTCACCTATCAAAGTTAATGCCAAAATTCGTCATATATATTCCCAAATAACTACTACACCCACGTCCATACCTCATTCATCGTATATTACACTTTCTCAAGGGATTCCTCGGTCAACTCAAACAGAACCCTTCCAAAATGCTAACATTTCCAAAGATTGCACAACCAATGATGGGGAAGTGACAGACGAATGCAGCTTTGTAGAAAAGCGAGACGCTGCAACATGCATGTCCCCCAGGGAAGTTTCATCCGGATTGGAATTACCCTTATCATTTCCCAACAATGAGTCCATTTACCCTCCGATTCCTGCTTCTTACGCTGGAAAGCTGGAAGATTTAGAGAAAATAACGGGACATATTGTCATCCAGCGTTTCTTCACCAGAGCCGATGAAGCGTTTGGTTTCTGGCTGGAGAAACAGTTGGGAAGGAATTGTAAATCTGTTGGGGTTGATACTTCCGATACGGATTGTAACCAAATAAACCAAGTAGATAGAGAGGAAGCGTTTGACAAGGACAAAGAGAAGGATTTAGAAATCGCCCAGATTTTATGTTCAACCGATTTGGATAACCTAATCCCAGAACCATGTGCTGAAAACGACTTTGTCCAATGCGAATGCTTTCTTGATAAAATAAAAAGTAATGATTTAAGCACGGCCGAATTTGAGCTAGTTAGTCAGTGTATTGAGTATGCAATCCAGAATGTTAAAAGTCCCGATTTATTAGCAGAAAATGAAGCCAGTAGAGCAGTTTCAAATGCCAACAACGTCGATGAAATTAATAATGCCGAGGAGACTGATAAATTGAGATTCGATCTAAAGGATTCCAATGATCCCATAATGGAAGAGCTGATATCAAAAACAGTTATCGCCAACCTTGAGGGAGAAAGCACTTTACCAAATTCAGAAACCCTTTGCAAAGAATTATCACAGGAGTCTTCGGAAGATACCAATAAGAAATCTGAATCTGAAGACACGACAATTGTGGAGAAAGTATCGGAAAGTGACGGTGGTACGAATAGTACCTTTGACCTACCAACCTACCAATGCATTCCAGATATTATTGATGTAACCAATTTTATCGGTCAAGAAACTGTTTTTCTGACAAATGAATCCCAGTCTCACAATCTCACCGAATTAAACAGTAATACATTGGCCCTGAAACCTGCTGAATTGAAAGTAGCAGAATATCTTGCAGACTTAGAACGCAGCGTTTCAGTCGACTCTGCCCTCCACCCAGAAGCATCCTGCTCGTCGCGACTAGGAGTGAGAGTGAAGGAGGCTAATGAAATCGCTGATAATGTTGAACTCAAGCGTAGCATGTCAATAGATAGCTGCATTGGAACAGAGTCGAGTGGAGAGACAAGAAACGCTTTGAACGAATCCACACCTTTAGATTCCAGTAGATTTGAAGCTAACGAACAGGAGAAAGAAGCAACTTCATCCGACCAAAATTATCTGCAATCCATACAAATAGAAAAAAATAATGAACCTATACCTAACACCTCATTAGAGCAACATAACAGCCAAGATCATGAAATTGTCACTAATAAATCCCTAGATGAGAGCACACGGTCCGAGCAGAGCTCAGAGATTAAGCATTGCAGCGAAGACGAGGATGCAGATCAATCCGAGAGCGATTCAGACATCAGCTCTTTAAGAAGACCTGCAGCTTATGGTCTGAGCCTTCAAGACCTAGACGAAGGAAAGGATGAAGATGTAGAGAATTTCGTATTACAAGATGATGATGACGATGACATTGACGAACCGGACCAATTTGACGCCATGATCGAGAGCCATAAAGAGGACAAACGGTCACGACCTATTTGTCGCAAGCGAAATGTCAGTACCCAAACTTCCCAATCGGTTGAAGGCTCGTCGGCCCAATCTTCTAGCGCTGTCAGTAGATCCACAACTGCAACATCTAATTCATCTTATGATCTAGAGTTCGTTTCCAAATCAAAGAAGCTTGTCTCTCATATTTCTTCCGGAAACAATAGTATCGTTTCGGAAAAACGGAGATCTTACTTACCCTCGGGGGGAAGTAGCTTGAACGTCTTAAATATGAAATTTACCATGGGAAAAGAGTTTGAATCTGAAGTTAGTATTAGAATTCCACCTCAAAGTCCGTCATCAACCTCACAAAAATTTAACAACGGTCCATCCATTCATGTAAATAATTCTGGCATTGTTTCAACAAGTGGTCGGCTAGAGAAGTTTAGCAGGAACTCACTATCCTTGCCAAAACTAAGCGAGGAGGATACGGACCTTAAGAATTTATGGAAAGATGTCAAGTCTAGAATGGATTCTAGAATTGGTGAAAGTCGCCTTTCTCAAGGAAATTTAGATGAACTCCAAGTCCGTGGAAATAGGCTGAAATTGATATCTTTGGAAAGTGAAGTCTACCCTAATCAGGATTCTTCGCGGAGCATTGGTGAATCCAGCGTCGTTGTAACTTCCAGAATTGCAGATGATGAAAGAATTAAACGATCTCTTAAACGATTGAAAAAGATATTGGATGATTAAATATTGCATTGCCGTATCCAGTGTGTAACCAACGTATAGACTTCAGCTTAATAGATTGTTCTCAAAATCCGCAACGCATTTTGCTACTTTAAAGTTTGTTAAAATAAAACCATACAATAAAATGTACCACTAAGGTTTTAAAGATGAGTAGTAATTCATTGCACTAATCAAATCGATTCCTGAACCTTTCAAATCATACAGAAACATATACGCTTACTTTTACGCTTTTGTAGCATTCGAGTAGCCAACAGCCAAGGATTAGTAGAATAGTTATTGCTTGAATGCATTTTAAATCATATACACCTACCTAGTCCTTCCTAAGTACTTAAGTAGTATTGCCTTGTTTTGCTTTGTGTGCCATTTAATCCATTTCTAAATACCATGTCTATCGGGAAATCGGGATGTACAATGCTGAAACCTTAATACCTTATCCACCCATTTCTCATGAATTGCTGCTTGTTGGTTATGTTAGCTATTGCAAAGACTCGTATAGACGCGAACTTGGCTAAAAAGTAGACTGACACTGAGGGGAATAAATGAAAGTTGGAAGTGGGGAAAGTAAAAACCATATATCGATAGATATAAAACGAATGCAATCATACGAAATCGGCTTGTATTTTGAATGCAACTTTAACATTGACAGTCAAACATCATTTATAAATAATTTATATAAATTATAATAATATTAGAATTGTCATTGTATAGGAATTTCTATTTGTGTTGCAGTTGCGTTATTTATCGTATTCTCACAGCCTTTACATACCTAATAAATTAGCTCCGATTGGATTTATCTGAATTTTTAGCTAACAAAAAGATTCAATTCCATCCAACTACACAACATCATGGAAGTTAATATTTTGAAAAATGACATGGAAAGTATGAGGAAGAATTTTGGAATCTTATCAGCCGAGCTAGTAATTCTCAAGGACTTCATTCAACATCAATTTGGTGCTTTTTTCAGTTCTATAATGCTTATTCGCTTAGCTTATTTTTATTTTGCATTGAAAGCTAAACATAAGATTATAAAATAACTTATTTTAGGTTCACAATATCAAGACTTTTGTATGACACGAAATAATCCTCTCCATAATTCACAATCACAGCAGTTACCACCATCCATGGTACCAGGATGTGTCAGTTTTAAACGTGAATTACCAGAAACGATACGCATTCCAGGTAGCTCTCGCAAGCGTTCTCGTACATCTAATAGGGTCCAACGGAGTGAGATTGACTCAACTTACGATTACAACGGTAAAAAATACCTGCCCTTCATGCAGATAATTAAACGCTTAACGAAGCCAACAATATACTCACTATAGAACCATGTAATTAGGGGATGACTCTAGTGAAAGCCTTTCTGACGGGGACGATCCTTTTGCGACCCTTCATGGAATAGAGCATGAATCCGCTGTCGTCGAAAGTGAAGACGGAAACGGAACTGGGAACGAATTTGACCCTATAAGCTGTATGAAACCTTATGAATTTGCCAGTTATATAGGATTTTTAAATCAGTTTCCAATTACATGTGGGTGTTTCGCATAATTTTAGATGAAGATGACGAAGAAGAAATTGAAACCTCTCTGACAATGCATAAACCCCCAAAAAGACCAACCACTTCTTCAGGAGGGTCAGAACCAGGAGTAAAAGCCAATCAGTCTAAAAGTGGAAGACGAAAGGGTATCATTTACAAATTTTTCGAAAAACCCAACGAAGATGACAGTAGACTCAAATGTCCAAGGTGTCGAAATCTCGTCAGTTGTCGAGCAGATAGACTGAAAGCCCATGTTCTAAAGTGCAGAGGTGATGATCCACAAATAGCAGCTATTAAAAAGCAACTTACAATCAAAGCGCACTCAAAAAAGAAAACGGATCCCGTTCATTTGTCATTTGAAAGTATTCGAAATTCTGTTGGATTGGTTGTGAGGAAGAAATGTTTAATTTGTAGGAAATTAGTTGAGAACGATTTCAAGAAAATGAAACTACATACGAGTATTTGTCATGATGGGGGAGAGGATAAAGATTTGCCAGTGGGAATTGAAGCTCATGTAAATTGCAATCCAAATCCAACTTCTAATGATTCAATGAATAATTACGTGAGTGATAATCCCCTGTCAACTTTTTTCATTGAACCTGACTCTGCCGTATCCGTACAACAAAACTCCAACTTAGCTGAACGGACGCATGATTGAAATGTGTGTCATTTGTAATTGTTGTAATGTATGTAAATTGCTACGTTGGAATCTTTGTCTGGTTCAGAATTGTTGTAGTACATTGATCCGTAGTATATTTTATTTATTTCTAGAAATAAAAACCTAAAATTAGTACACTGCCAATCTTAATTAATCGTACTTAATGTATAACATAAATACTTGTTATATTAGAAACACTCAATAAAATAGAACAGCGACAGCCTACAAATATGGTTTAAACTTGAATACAACAATTTCCAAAGCAAATACACACGAAGCAACCATCAACTGGATCAAAAACACATAAAATACGACGACCCCATTAGAATTCAAACTACTTACAACTTCAGAAACATAACGAACCCTTCCTTTCTCAATTGCCAAATGCCTCTTAAACTTTAGCATCTCTTTAATAAATGCAAAAATTCCCGAGCTCAAAATCCCATGCATTCTAAACCGAATACCGTTTCCATGATTTGAAATACGCCATCCTACCGGATGAGATAAAAACTTGTCCTTTCCCGTGTAAAATCCCTTATTTTCATATTTTTGGAACTCTAGCAGTTTCGAATTTAACTCACTGTTCAGCCCCAAATAAAATAATGGTTTTGTGCAATTTCCAGACATCCTAGCCTTAACTATATCTCTCTCATCATCAAAGTAAGTTACCAGTTGTCGCATTAACTTATTCTTCATGTGACAAGAAAATATAACTTTCTTCACTCTATCGCAATATGAAAATGTAGGAAGGATAGAATCCAGTTTCGAAAACTGGTTTGTCCCAGATCCCTTACTTAGCTTATAAACATCCTTAACAACTTCTATAAATTCCTCGTCGAATCCCTCTTTATCAAATTCAACGTAAATAGTTGAATTTTCCAATTGCCTAACCCATTTCCAAAGTGGTATCCACCGCGTTGGTACCGTAATATCTGAGGTTATGTATCCCGTGTAAAGATTCACTATGAGAATTGAATACAGCAAAAAAGCTCCATAAACGATGCGGTAAAGGTACAGTTTACGCCGATTATGCCTATTATTTTTTTGCTCAATAAAATTACCATAACTTGCATTAGGATACTGGACCAACAATGCAAAACTCATAGATGTCAATAAAAGCCCAAAGGTTTTTCCTAAAGGAAACTGATAAGCGTAACGAAGAGCCAATGCACACATAAATGACCCAATGACGATAACCCCAAAAAGCGCAACCCATGTCAGTAAATCAAACGGTAGAAAGTAAGCCCCAAAATTTAAAGACGTTTCACCCCCACCACTATTGCACGTTATAAAGTTGAAACTGTCAGTGTCAGTAAATATCACGGTCGTTAAAGAAAGACTGCCGAGATTTAGGTTAGTTTTAACTTGCGGATAACGCTTATCATATTTATCTATTTCTTCAACGTTAAGCCACCGAACCGGTTGGAAAATGATTTGTAATGCAATTCTATCAAAACTGCATCCTTCTTTGTTCGATGCCATTTGACGCGGTGACATATTGGTGCGACAGGGTACCATTGACGTGTCAGCCAGCGCGTCAAAATTTTCCTTATTCCCTGCCGTCCAAATGTAGTTCAGACCATCGTTACTGAAATCTTTAGCGGTTGATAAGAGCTTATCTGAAGAAAGCCTTCCAGAAGCTACTAAGAAGGGGTGAAATCCTAGCTGGTTGTAATCACAATGTTTGCAGACATAATACAAGGCCGATATGGAAACAGGGCTTGAATTATTCATATTAGTATTATAAATCCCAAGGTATATTTCATTAGATACTTTATCATTATTGTAGAAAACGTATTTCTTAAAAAATGCCTGCGATGTCTCAACATTTCTGAAAAAGTATACTATTCCTCTTTGCGAAAGGTCACGATGATAATATGGATTAGCAGTGTTTTGGGGATCGAAGAAGTAGCTCTTAATTACGGCATTTACATTCTGGAAACTTTCAGCAGAGGAATCCAGATTTTCGAAAATTATGAGAAACAACTGGTTCTTGACCCGTTTTCTGAATAGACGAGTAGAAAAATCCTTGTAAACGCTTGCCTGTGTAAGGTTAAGGTTTGCATCTGCATCTAGAATTATGGTAGGTGTGCTCAATACCTCAGGATTTGCATGGTTTGTAGTATTAAAGATTGGCGAAAATAAGCTAGGATTTCTTCCAGATTCAATTGTTTGATCATTATCATTATGAATCGTAATAATATACACGTATGAATCAGTAAAATCGTTAACAAAAGTTATAAAACTTTTTGAGAGAAAGTAAGAGTCAAAATAGGATGAATTACAGTAGAATTTTAGCTTCAAGTCGATTTCAGGACCGTCGTGTTCGATTCGATCTTTAGCGTTACGTATTGGTTTATCCCTGATCGGGGGAATAATGCCCCCTTCTAAAGTTTGCGATTGAAAGCTCATGTTCCTGGAAAAACACTTGTTTGTCAATAATTTAGGTTGTGAAGCTCTCGAAAACTGGATTAACGCTGCTTTTCTATTATTTGCAGATATAAAGGTTGTATTTTGGCTGAATAACGGAGGGGAAAGTACTGATTTAGATAAAGATGTTGGAATAGAAATTGCTGGAAGAAATGTAAAAAACCAATAGGTCCACGAACCACGAAAGGATAATTTCATGGTTAATTGGCAAAATGTATTTTAGCAAAAATGCAGACTGAAAAACTCATTCAATGATCGGTAAACTGTGAGTAGTGAATTAATAAAAATAAGAACATTTACCATGTCTGTTTTTGATACTTAAAAACTTTAGTACGAAACTTCACAGAAGATGTGAATTTAATTATGAAAATGTAACGTTCATGTGGTCATTCTTACCGTCAATATAAATAGTCCTTTCTAACGTACGGACGGTTTGTATCGTTTATTTAGCTCTTAAATGTAGAAAACTGTCAAAATGGTATTAGCAAATGCAATCCAGTTTGTTCTTATCAAGTTCTATCAACTTGCAAACTAAGGTAACCTTTAGTTTAGCAAATAAAATAAGAACTTTTATCGATTGTCAAAATCCCATTTACTTATCTTTTATCTCTTGAGCTCAAGATGTTACCACGGTTTTTTTCGTTTCTTCTTTTTCTCCTCCAGGTGGTCCAGGTTTGGAGATTTCTTAGTTTTTTTAAATTTTAGAAATCT
>JAQFZX010003076.1:0-14429 GCA_034682405.1 Hydroisotoma schaefferi | reverse complement strand
TCTGATGTATGAAAATGCATTGGAATGAAATAAACGTTTAGTTAAAACATCATCATTGTATAGTTGTATTAGAGTAATTATGCACCTAAAAAGCTTGCTTTATTTTACTGTACTGACTTAAAACTTTAATTTATGCATTGCAAAAGTACATTTGCATAGCAGTATGCCCATTTACAAACCAATACATTTCGCCCTAAAGCAGAGCGATGATGAGAGATACCCACGGTATCATTTGACGCGGTATCATTTGTCGTAGACGCTTAGTCCAGTTATAGTACAATTGTAGTACCAGTAGTAGTAGAAGTAGTAGCAATAGTAGTAGTAGTAATAGTAAAAGCAGTAGTGGTAAATTTTCCCGGGAGTAGTTGCGTTCTTAGCAAACGACAGGAGTAAGTAGAGCAAATCGGATAAAAAGCATTGGCTAAGGGAAACTCAGCAGGATGAATAATGAGTTAGTACAACATTGAGCGTAGCAATTGGTCCCATTTATGTTTACGGTGTAGTAGTTGTAGGGGGAGGACTACAGTGCAATTCAATGATAATAAAGTATAGATAAAAAGCATCCTGAGAGCATCTACTTGATGTGAAGGGGAAGCAATAAGATTTACCAGAAATTACAATAGAAAAGAAAACTGCCTCTTCCAAACTTACAATGTGATCAAGAAGATCCAGGATGAGTTCAATTGAGAAAGAATAAAAGAAACGAAATTTTTTGATGGAATCTTTTTAGCAAAAAATTGAAAGAAAAATGAACTACATGATGGGCTGTACGAGTAGTCTTTCAAGGAGCAGTAGTAGCAATAGAAGCTGTACTAAATTTCTATAAGCTGGAAGCGGAAACAGTATGAGGGGATGCAGCAGCATTATAGGTTGCCATTATAAGAAACTAAAGTATTCAAATTAGGAGAGTAGAAGAGTGGAATAGAAGTCGGCCTTATACGTATGTTCAGGAGCAGTAGTAGTCCCTATTAGCATTAGCAGGTGTACGAGTACACGTGTACAAGTAAAAGTAGTACTACCAGTATAAATAGCAGTATAAGTTCCTTAGTCTTCTAGGGTAGAACTATTTAGATTCATAGTAATGGTTTTAGCAATAGTAGAAGAGTGAAACTTGGTACATTCGTTTGTACATAAATATCTACACAAGAACCTGTAAGGTTGAGCCTGGAACCAATTTTATTTTGAATTGAATACTGAATTTCCAGACGAGACGATCTGAGCTGATGATGCTTAAGATGGAGAAGAGCGTGAGCTTTCTCATTTCATTTGCGTCATTCATTCCTCCATTCTCTGCTTCGAATATAAATCCAAAATGGAACATTTCACTCCATCCAGAAGTGTTTAATGAATTCGGGAGAAATGAATAGAAATTGTATTCACCCGTTTGTTGTACAAAGCAGCAAGTACAGTAAAATAAGTAAGGTTGTATTGGAAGTGTGTAATGGTAATGGTTCTTAACATAAGTAATAATAAGAACTGGAGTTTTTTAAACTCCAATAATGAAGCGCTTACTTTCCCTTGCTGAATGGCTGTACTCTCATTCTATTCATATAACGTGAGTTGTTATGTTATATGCATTCCAGTGAGCGTTGGGAATATTCTTGGAAATACTGTGAATTGTGTTGATGAATAACGTAGAAATTTGATTGAATACGGGATTTATAACATTTTATTTTATTTTATCTCGTTACCGCTATGGTAAGTAAACTATTTCAATCATAATAGCAGCAGTCATAGACTTGAACCTAACCTCCTGTGTCTGCTATTGGAATAGTATTTTCCTATTAATTATTTTGCATTTAGACGTCCAACAAAACTAGTTTTCTATGCAGAGCACCACTTTCGTTTTTAATATAAAATTCCGTGATGGGCACTGCCTTTTTTCCCACTGAATCAAACCTTTCCTGAAGTCCCAAACGAACTTCTCCATGATTTGAATGGAAATTAGAAAAATGCGTTTTTGTAGCAAAGTAAAGTTTGAAGGATTTAGCTTTATTTCCTACAGTAAATATCTCACTTACAGGATAACACGCTGCACATCAAAGGTAGTTCCCAACTAACTACATAACCTGAAAGTCGTGCCTAAACTACTAGATGATTTATTTGTATTTATTATTTCATAAAACTCGGACTGCAAACGAACACCCTGTTTGTAACGGTTAGTACTAGTAGTAGTAGTAGTAGTAGTAGTAGTAGTAGTAGTAGTAGTAGTAGTAGTAGAAGAAGAAGAATCGCGGACCAGGCAGAATCACATTAATTCTTATGCTCATTCTGTTTCAACTCTTTTACCTTACGTTGCTGGCCAAGCATTCTGAAATCTTTGTAAAAGTCAATTCTTGATTTATTTTATTTATCTTAAATTTGTTCAAACCGTTCCCCAGGGGAAGGGAAATGGGTTTTCTGGAAAATATAGGTCTTCAGCCTTGGTGTATGTTTTATTAGTCCCTTTTCTACAATACTACTGTCCCATAAAACAATGCCTCCAACCTCAAACTCTTATTTAAGTAGAGCTATAACTCCGTTTGTCTCGTCCGAAGACTAAGCTACTGCTTTCGCTTTACCACAATCATTGCCAGATATCCCAGGTCTTACAATTTCCTGAATTTGCAAATACATTACACCTGCAATATTGGGATATTATTATTAGGAGAGGTAGGGCTACATTTTACCAAGTTTGCGTTAAATAAACCTTTTCTTGTACTACTTGTAAAAAGGTTGGTATATTTTTATTTTGTTTGGTTCTAATGAAATGCGGTCTATAAACGATATAAGGACGTTAGCAGTCATAAAAAACTTAATCTAACTGCATGAAACAGTTCTGTTCCGATTTCTCAGATAGATTTGGATAGTTTGCGAGTAAATCTTAGAACTACAGAACAGCAGCGGTGTTCAGGGCTGAAAAACCATATATTTCCGGTTCCAGTTTCTACCTACTTTATCTAGCTTCAAAGATGTTAAAGATTTAAGAGCTTCGAACGAGGGAGAGAACACGGTACTACTCAATAATGCCCCGTTTTGTAGAATAGTTAGCAACGTTCAGCTCAACTGGAAGATTTCTAAGATGATTAATTTCTCTAACAGGCCTTTCCGTATTCGTTATACTCACCGATCACAGTCACAGTGCCTTTCCCCTATTCGTAAAAACATGTTTGACGAATTTTGATGGTAGGTTTTGACTTATTTTGAGGAACGATCTTCAAATGGAGTGAGTTATACCTTTAGCTAATAAATGCAAGACATGATTATTTCGAGATTTTAGCTGTTTTGTAAAAAGATTTGTTTTCATTATTATTTAGTATAAAGTCCACTACAGAAATTGGAAGATTTTATTGTTACTTATTTCTTACTAAAAATTTAAGTCTGCTATTCAACCAGTTTCCATTTTATGCAACCATTGCTATAATCTTCATGCAACATAGATAAGGGGAACTAGCCAGTATAAGCATATCACACCCAGAAAACGGTAAACTTTCAAATAAAGTTTGAGTCAGTCTGGTGCAAATTATTTCATGTAAGACATCCACATAGTTTTCCGTCTACATTTCAATCTCCAATTTTCAATATTTTACGGTTCAATTCATCAAATCTATCCAACAGGAGCAATGCATAGCTAAAGTTACCATTTCTCTAGCGAATTCAACTCAGCCATCCAGAATCAAATAAGTTTGCTCATAAAACAAATAAAAAAGGCTCTCCGCCGCACTGGCTGAAACATCCTTCCTCTTCTGTATGAGAAATGGTTCCAGTAATAAATTACAAATCCACTGTGCTCCCACCACCCTACTTGTACCATCTACAGCCGGAAAATATGCATGGATATCCCAGTGATGTTGGTATTGCATAAGTAGAAGAGGTAAGGTTGTAGGATGTATCAGAAGTTGGGAGTAGTGGGTGTAAAAACAGTTAGGAAAAAAGTCCAGATCCACTGAAGCTTTGAGCTGGAAAACTTGCAAGTTTTTTTATTGGTAATTTTTTTGCCAATCTCCCATCCGTGTTTAAATGGCTAAATGAACCTTTACACACCATGTGCTCTGTTCCCTGTCTTCTGGAGCAATATTTCTCTTGGCTCGTGGATTTACTTTTACTTAGTTTCCTACTGTTATTATGCTAAAGTAATCTCAACATTACTTCACGGACTGACTACCTCTTACTTTTTGGGTTGCATAAACACGACTACTACTACTCGTCTATAAACCGCATGCAGAGTTTAACCGTCATAAAAAGGGATTTAAAGATTTTAAACGTCACCAATGGGGTTTTGAACCTCTGACTTTGAAACCTAGTGTTCGGAAGCTATAAACCTGGTAGAAATTGAATACATATAACATAAAAAGGTCACAGGTCATCCTGCAGTTTTGAACCGGTATGAATAATACAGAGGTTTAAAACAGTTCCAACCTCACAGAACCCCACACACCCTCTAGATAACCTCGTAAGCCCCAACAAGTTTTTAAAATCCTGTGAAGTATGGACGGGTGTGTAAAATTTAACTACCGTATTCTATCACTACCTATCTCTCTGTACATGTAGTAAAAATGCCCATAAAACTTGTCACAAGGAAAAAAAGTCATGGTACTATTATAATATTTGTTGCAACTCTCGCTCTCTTTTACAGCTTGTGCTTAGATTAAGTTCATATTTAGTATGCTTTGTTTTGTTTAACTCGTTAGGTTGGCGAACGTATATTAGACTCTAGTTTAGTTTGCTAAGCTTTAAGATTACTTGGCATGAAACTTTTTCCTGTCTTTTTAATAAAAAGGAACTAATTTGAATTTTTTCTCTGCCAAGTCATCTACTGCAAGAAGTAGGTATTTTGACGAAGTAGTAGTAGATCACAACAAGCAAGCAGGGATCTTATGTTGTCTCAAGTCCTGCTCGAATACTTTAAGGAAAAGGAGTCCATTAATCTTGTACGGATATTTCTCACTGGACCGTTTAATATTCAAATTTATCAAGGCTCTGGCTGCTGAAACATCTTGCAAGATTTTATTACTTGTCACAGGCAACAAGAGCTTATTGGAAATATTTTCATTCTTTGTGTTTTACTCTACTTGGAGGATTAAATGATGAATTGTTGGCTGGAGTTTATAACAAGAAATTAATTAGGATGGATTAGTGAATTAATAACTTTCGCTTAGTTTTCAAGTGAAAAGTTGCATAATTTCGCTACAGTAATTGTTTGCATAGGAAGTAAAATCTTGCGACACAGTTCCTTTACCGTTAAACTTTCAGTTAATCGTGTCCCACTCGGAATTTTTAAATTTTATGGCAGTTGAAGAATTTACATCTTCTTTCAGAGAATACTTCAAATTTATTTCAGCTCATTTTTGATAAGATGCTTACTTCTTAACTTAAATCGTTCTATTTCCAATTCTTTCATCTTTGCTCTCCTCGTCGTTTCATCTTTGGAGCTTAGATAGATAAAAGCTTAGGTATGTATACTTTACATCCTTTAGTAAAGCAATATGATCACAATGGGGCTAAAAAGATCTTAACAGGTTTCCTGAGCCTTTTCCCCATGACTGGGTAAATCGCATCGCTTGCATCTCATCTCTAGCTAACTTCATCGCATCGCATTTCGGATCGCGTACGTATACAAAATAACAATTAGGGCCTTACTTTTTATGCATAGACTAGACATACACGCAACTTCTACTATGCCGTGTGCCTGATGTGGTCTTCGTAAAGTCTTTTTCGAAAGCTTGGGACTCTGTTCACGTCGTTGGCTTCACTTTTGTGCGTACAATGCCAACAGACAAGACCTCAAGTGTAAGCCGCTTGTATCTACGGAGCGACACAATAAATTAACTAACAAGCAAAATTAGCACGTCGTCCGATGTCAGCTTTCCAATTTAGTCTTAACATTATTCCTGTAGTCTGTTATTTCACAGGGGCTAGCGGTTTATCATAAAACATAAAAAATTCCAAAGAATACCCAATCTTCTATTTCTTAGAATCATAAAACTTATTTCACCATTGTTCTTCATCCCCATCCACCACGTACAATCAACATTACAAATACCAAAAATGTACAGATATAAACATAAACTTTCGTATGTAATAGTGCCCCTTTCAGTTAAATTACTCCTTTTGTTCCGAGGCTGGCGTTGGGTTGGGAAGTATTCCAATAATTTATTTACCTCCGCGTTTGATCTCTCTCTCATCTTTTCTCTTGGATGGAATATTCCACCATCATAACATTTCTCAACATCCCAAAACTACAACTTACTTTGGGAAAAGAAAGATACGGACATAACCCAGCAAAAGCTCTAGTTTAGTATTTCTTTCTTATTTTCTAAGAAAAACGGCAATTCCTAATAAGTATAAGACAACCGAGGTGGGTAAGCACGGGATCAAGTTAACTCTACAAGAAGGGTGTATGGATGAACCATGTAATGTTGTAAAATTGCATGCTTACATTCTGTAATGCAATGCAGGTTAAAGCGTTTCTTTTTGCTATGATTTTGAAGACGTCACACCGCATAAAAATAAGGGCTGCTCATTTTTATAACTACGTATACTTTGCATCAAGCTAATCGAGGAAAGTCTGAGCTGAGGTTCCCACTTATTAGGTTAGATTATCTTGCTCAAAAACAAAACTGGAAGTGAAAGGTTATTTTGTACTTGAAACCCGTCAAGTCATTTAATGCAGAATTATATCCTAATTTGAAAGATCAAATACTGTTTAGAGATCAAAATTTGAAATTTAGGTTTCAAAAACGGAAACTTTATAATATGTAAATATTTTAAAACCCTTTATAACCCAATTTAATTAAATTCAAGGGCTTTGTACGGAACCCTGGAATAAAAAAACAACGTTTGACTTTCTTATCCTTGTAATTTCCCGACCTTAACCAAGCCTTATACTATTCTTCCCGATTATAATTATTATACTTCCCCCCTAAGTCTCCTCTTCCCATTCTTTCCTTATCTTCCTTACTAACTATAAATGGAGCAATTATATTATCACAAAGCGGTTGTCTCCCTCCCGATTGCTTTGCTTGCTAAAAATCTTTCTCTTTCCATGGAGAAAGTGGATGTTCCTCCGGGTTTTATTTTAACTGCTGCTGGAGCTTGAAGATAGGATTGTATTTACACGTCCCGTTATTCTACAGATCCCAATCTCATTCAGACACACATGCAACTCGACCCTGATGCAAGTTTGTTACACAATCTAACGTAATGTACGCATACATGTGAATGAGAGTGGGGGTGGTTAAGCGGTTCTAGGGTGCAGTGGTCCGTTCGGACATTTTGGAATGAATAGTAGAAGAAAAGAGAGATGTGAAGTAGAGAGTAATTTCTGGTCTGGCAATCTTGCCGCAGTCATAATTCTTCACTTCTTCACTATATAGTTTGCCCATTCTTGGAAAACTTTTTCCCAGGAAGGAATCACCCTTCTATTGTGAGGGAAACCTTGCTTAAGACAACTATGAACTTGGATGGGGGAAGACAACCTGGAGAAGGAAGGAAACGGAATAGTACGAATTGGGGGAAACAGTACAGGGCAGCTTGGGTTGGAACATTTAGTAAAGTTTTGAATTGGTCTTGTTAAAATTATGCATTTTTACGTTACGCTTTCTACTTGAATAGGTTCTGACTTAATTGATCATCAAAGTAAACCCGATTAGATTGAATCGGCATTGGAAACCTTTTTGGTATTTTAACTAAAAAATTTCAATTTCGACTCGATATTTTATAAAATTCATCTTTTATATGTGGAGTAAAAGGACCAAAAATAAAATTTTGTATAAAAAATCTGAAACTTTTCGGTTGTAGTTCTAATTCCAATCCAGGATGTATCGGTTAAGAACTGCCGTTGAACCAATTCCAGCCAGAACCCTAAAATATAAGAAACCGATTTCAAACAGCCAGCTGGTCTTTTCTTGATTCACAAGCTAAACCTCCCGTCCCGTTCTTCCTCTTCGTTTCCGTATAATTATTTGATTTCATCAGTAACATGATGTTAAAACGAGCTATACCTAACTATAATCCAACCAGCATAGCAGTAGTAGTATCCCTGCATGTGGATATAGAAGTATCGCAATTCCCTAACAATAGGCCGCCCCCATTTTAAGCCGCACACTATCCTTTGTATCTTAAATAGGGGTATCTCTCCCATGTTAAATATGCTTTATTTTTCATACAAAAGCCGCGACCTATTGTCAAGGTATAAGGAGTAATATCCCGTAGTAGATGTAGTGGTTAGACAGAAATGAAAGGCCTTATAGGAAGGACCAACTTGAAAGAAAACTTTATTGAGGGGAAAAATAACGCAAACTTTTCATCCGCTGGTTGGTGGTTTGTGATGAACAATGAAAATCCCTTCAAGTGAGATATAGCAGAATGATTGAATAATAGGTGGATTCGCTCTGGCAAACTCCAACTGTTCTTTTTACTTCTTAGTAATAATACTGGAGAATATTTATAGGGATTCTGAAAGTTAAACTCCGTACGCCTGTAAGAACAGGAGTACTGTATGCAAATTCTGCTCTAATCAGAATCAGACTGAAGTTTGGGACTTGTAAGAAAGGATTTCTTACAAGTTTACCCGAGAGAATAGTTTTGTTTGAGTTGATTGGTCTGATTTTCTGGTCTAGCAGGTGTGCTTTATGAGGAACAGAGCTTATTCTAATTATCAGGAGGAAGAACAAATTGAAAGGAAATGGGAACATTGAATAATTCTTGGGAAATGTTAAATTATCTCACGTAGATTGAATAAAAAAGCTGTAGAACTGCAAAAAAAATAAACCTAAAACAGGGAATTTTTCTAGAAAAACTAGATTTTATGAAAATATTTTTAAGTCGTCTGTTAAAATTCTCAAGTAAATAAGTTTGAGGAAATCAAGCTACCAATCTACCCATATAATACTACTACTACTCCCACTCGTACTATTTCTACTACTACTACTGCTAACTATGTACAAAAGTCGTAGCAATTACTTGAGAGAATCCGTGTGATTTTTCCGTAACTAAGTTAATATAAAAGAATACGTCAACTACTTGTATATATGTTGTTGGAAAAGAGAACAAGAAGGGAGAAACGGATGGGACTTTTTAACTTTAATGAATTCTTTTGCCGAGAGGGAGACATTCATTACTCGCACTTTTCCAAGAAAACGTCAACATTTTCACCAGACCAAGATAAACTTGAGAAGACTTGAGATGAGCTTGGCATCTTTTTAACAGCAAGTTTACTATCCTTCAACTAAGAAGAGTATGCAGCAGAGAACCTTGTTGAGAGCCGGAGTTATGTTATGTGAGTAGATCTAATGAGAAACGGGATGAAGAAACTTGAGACTTTTAATTGCATCTGGATAGCTTTTTAAATCAGAGATTTAGTATAGTAATAATACTTTTAGTAGTATGGTTATATTAGAATTAGATATCATGAGCTGGATTTTAGAAGGATTATAGAAACAACTACGACTAACGCTAAACAATACACAACCACTAACTGTTGTGGGGGGTTTGAAAAGTATAAGTTACCCAAACCGAGAAAGGGTTCGTAGACTGGGTGGATTATCTTCTTTTTAGAGGCTTTTGTGTTATAATTACGACTGATTTTAGTTAAACGAAATCAGCTTACGTCGTATGCTAATTTATTAGTTGCAGTTCGGAAAAAAAGTTTTGATTTAAACAGCTTTTAAACAGTTTTCAGAAACATGATACATAATTTTCGATTTCTTGCTACATTTTGAATGATTTTGTACAATTTTATTCAGATAGTATTCAGGTTAATTTATTATGTGCAGTTATCCAGTTTCTACAAATGATGCAATACTGTAATCTAACTAATTGATCATTAATCCCATTCCTTTGCGATCAAATTCAACCTACCTTTTACAAGAAATCGCCAATAAGTTTGTCTTACTTAGTACAGCGTTAGGGAGCTTAGGGAGCTAGCTACAAATCATAGTTTTATCTTCATCCTCTCTTACTCAAAATAGTTACGTACTCTTGCGATAGTTTCCAAGTCTGACGACAGTCAACAGTAGCTACTCCAAAGTTTTACTTTCTAACTTATAAAAATACTTGAATTTATTAAAAATAGCCTTATCATTCACGTCTTTCTACAGCCAATAAAACTATCTACTCCTTTCACTAAACGGGAAATTTATCTTTCAACCAACACTGTCTTTCCTCAGCTTATTTTAATTACTCTGCAAGTTTATAATAGTAGTATGATAATCTATTGGTTCAACCCATTATATTAGCCCAGAGAACTTGCCCACACATATGTTATCATATCTTAGCCTTTATTTAATAGTTTTCCCATTCCCATAACTCAACCACTGCAAAATGCAATGCGATCCAGGGTCCCAGTAGTAGTAGTACAAGATTATCAATGACTTTTATCAATCCATCCACTTCCTCTTACACTTCATAAAATATTCAATAAATCTATCAGCAAAAAAGTGACAAGTTCAATACCAAAGTTATTCCATTCATCCTACATTACATTTGCAGAATATAGAGCTTACATGGACCCTTATCTGTATTTTATTACTTCACACATCTGTCCACAGTCAGTTATCCTCCCAAAAAGGCTTTTGATAAAATAAAAACAACACTTCATTCATAATTCAACCTTCTCCTTGTCTTTCTCTCTATCTTTTGTGATGGAAAAAGGAAAGACGATTAATATTCAAATTTATTCCATTCACTTTTTCATTTTTTTAAAAGAAAAAACCTTACTCTATACAATTTATTAACGGTACAACTGCTACTACTACTACTTCTGCTACTACCAACTGCTACAGCTTTATATTTCCTAGATTCGAAGCTCTAACAGTTCTAAATTATTAAGATGAAGTATTTCTACTAAAGTATTTGCCTACTTGAAGTACTAAAGAGATGAAAGTTTAGCTCAAGACGCAGAAGATCTAATCTAGATAGAAGATGCAAGAAGAGGCAAGAAAAGAGTTTTTAGATTCTCAAGAAGATTGAAGATCTAGTTGGATTTATTACAGAGAACGAGAGGTTACTCGGTTGACTGATGAATGCATCTTCCTGTCTCGTGTAAGAAAAATGTTGAATGCTTAATGGCCTATGTAGGTTGTAGGAACTTTAGCTCACTCTATTTCTGTGTATGTTTTTCACGTGCGTATACGTTACGTTATGTATTCACTGTAAATAAGTGGGTGGGGCAAAATCCATGGGAAAAGTTTTACTTTTTCTCGTTTAAGCAACTTAGTTTTATTTGGGAAGATATACTGTACTTGTGTTGCATGCAATGCAGAGTTCAGTAAGGTGTCTGTTAAATTTGTGTTTGTTTGTGTGACTTTAAAAAATAAGTTTAGGACGTAAGTTCAAAGATGTAGTTTCCTTCTTACGTGTTAGGTATGTTTCTGCAGTTTTTTGAAGTTTAGTCAACGCTTTAGAGTGTTTTTTCATTTGGAAACTGTTCTGAATTACGGTTCCAAAACGGCGTTTGCATTTGCTACGCTGGGAAAAGTATGGAAACTAAATTAGATCTTGGTAACAATTGAATATAATGTTTTAAGAACTAATGCTATTTTTCAGCGACAATTTAAAACGTCTTTCAGTACAGAATATTCTTTATAGAAAAAATAAAAATAAATAAATATTATATAAATAAATATATAAAATAAATATTCCTATTCCATATAATTAGATAAAGTGTGGCATTTAATATGATTTATAGTTACTGATTGCACTGGAATTTTACCAGTTTACTTAGCTTTTTTCCCTATCAACAGTACTAACGTAAGCGCTTTCAGTTTAACACTCAGCATCTTTAATTTGTCCAGGTTACCCGTAAAGAATATCTTTATACATACGCAGGTGGCTAGGATTAGCAGTGATGGTTGTATTTGTACTAACAATTTTTTAGAGAAACGTACATCTATAGCGTAAATTGTCCATGTAATTGAATACATGAATAATTGAATTTACACACATAAAGAAATAACTAGCGATGACTTTAATTAATGGAAAAGAGCTCTAGAACTCTCCCCCCCCCCCCCACAACTTTTCCTAATACCTGCTGCAGCAGCAGTTAATTACTTATTTAAAGAGGATCGTGGATGGCTCTTGTGTCTTAAGAGGCGCTTACAGAGCCAATAAGAAGTCTGAAGAGTACAAAAACTTAAGAAGGATACTCTCACATCCGAACGAGAGGATTCCCATTGGGAAGGGAATGAAGGAATTTGAGCTTTTTATCTCCATTTTTCTAAATGATTCATTGATTTGATTAATTGGTTGACACTCATTACCCATAAATTAGCCCTTTAAAAGGTTCACGTATTTTCACAAGGGGAAAAAGTTGATTGGTTTAAAATGAAACAACGTTTTGTATCATAAACCTTGAAAAATATGTTTTTACTTTTGTGCACTTCAGATTACAATGCTTTTTTGTACATAAAAAGGATCCGAACTCATAAAACTAAATAAAAATACTATGAATAGAAAATAGTATTTGTTTTCCTTCTGAAGATCGCTAACTTGTTATAACTAATCCCATTTTAATCTTAAATCACTCTGTTACCAAAAAACAACGATCATTTACAAGAAATACGTATAATGTTTATTGAGAGGATAAATAAAAACTCCCAAGTCAGCAAATACTTGAGTTAAAAAAACTTCCAAAAATATTCTTAACTCTTTTTAAACGTTAGTTTATTTATTTAGCCAAGTGTGTTTAACTAATTTATTGCATTTCTCAGCACCCTACTTGAAATCAAACCTTATAGTAAAGTCCTATAGTTTCTCCTGTTTAAAAATAAAGGCCATCTATCTTGAGCATCTTTCCACAGAATAAAACACAAAGTACTGTACTCAACTCAGAAACGCCAAAGAGGTTGCAATCCTCTGCAGTCAAAATGAGTAGCGAAACTACAAACGGTTTAAAACTTACTTTTTTGCACTAAAAACTAAAATGTTTGTAGTATTTCTTGTATATTGTAGTAGTAGATTCATAAAACCGTAAAAGGCAGTAAGATAGAGAACAGAACAGCATTTGTTTAGATGTATGGAACGACATTGTGTAAAGCTACAGTCAACATTAGATCAAGTTATGCCAACCATTAGTTTAGACTCTCAAGGAATTGCATGAGAAACTCCCATATTGCATTTTCTAAAGAATTGCACTGCACTTTAGCGTGGCCTGTGTCTAGAGTTGGTTGGCTTTTGGCTGGCGAAACCGATTGTAGTAAATTAAAAGAGGCTATACAAAACATTAAGTTCACTTTTGGCTTCTTGTATATGTAAACAATTTCCGGTTTTTATTAACTCCAGTTGCAGCAGTTGTAGTTCTAGCAGTTTCTAGTGGTAGTACCAATAGAAGTACGTTTTTTGCAGTCGAATGGGTGTGGAACTGAAACCTTGAACCGTGACGGGCAAAGTACATTGCGTTTCTTTTGGCTATAACTGTTTAAAATCGCTAATTCAAATGTTAAGAATCCTAAGAAAGAATCCACATACTAAATAATTTACAGTGAAACATTCTTTGAAAACATTGCCTTAGAAAAGTTTAGTTTGCAACGACACAATTGCTAAAGAGCCAGTTTAAATTTAAACTCCTTCCTTATATCTCCATATTTATCCA
This sequence comes from Hydroisotoma schaefferi, assembly GCA_034682405.1. NCBI lineage: Eukaryota > Metazoa > Arthropoda > Collembola > Entomobryomorpha > Isotomidae > Hydroisotoma > Hydroisotoma schaefferi. The sequence continues at coordinate 859 of JAQFZX010003076.1, read as the reverse complement.
GCGATATGCAATTAGAAATGCTCAGCTTGAGAGCTTTTTGTGATCAATTGCTAAAACATCTAATACGCTTCTCTATCTAGTCAGAAATGAAACAATTTGCCTATGAATTTCTTATGTCTTACAAATATGGTATCCTGCATGGCATAAACCTCTACCTATGAGTACTTACTTTTTTAGTAAGAAGTGATGAAATAACGTTCTCTGTAGCATCTAACATTTACTATTCATCTTTATAATGGATCCAAACAGATCCCTTTCACATCTAGTTATGAGATCCGTGAAGCGATTTGTGTATGATTTGTTAAACGATTAGACATCCTTACAAGTATGTTCGAGTAAAATTTACAAGAACTAACATTCAAACTGCAATTTCAGCAGTAGAGTAGGATGCTCTTTTACACGTGTAATAAATCTCAATAGTTGCAAAACAAATCTTACACCATAAACGATACATATACTTGTCATTGTAACAAGCATTAAGCAATAAAGTGAATCTTAGATACTTAAATATAGCAACCAATTCCATGTCCATTTGGTGCCATTAATCCCCCGTTTATTTCATGCAATCAAAGCTGAGATGTGTGAAAAAGGAAGAATTGAGTGGTTCAATAAACTGTAAGAAAGTCCATTTATTCCTGCTCAATCCATTTTTTCTTACTTTCATGCCTTTTTACAGATATTCTCACACACTTCCACAAGCATCTTATGTAATTGAGTCGATGGAAACAAACCATCATTAATATTTTTGCATCAAAAAACGAAACTTAAGGCCACATCCTCTAAGGTTATGCAGTAAATTCCATATTAATCTAGAGTTTATATTTACGGACGATAACATCACAGCAGAATAAAATGAGGA
>JAQFZX010003075.1:0-14430 GCA_034682405.1 Hydroisotoma schaefferi | reverse complement strand
CAGTTTTAAAATAATTATGACTTACTGGGAACGGCTGGTTAATTTTTTCATTTTGAAAGACAAATTCAGCAAAAAAAGTATAAAAAGTCTATTTTTTGGTGGAATTTTTAATTAAAATTACTACTAAAATTATCAAAAAGTCTGGGTCCTAAACCAAAAATTCATTTGAAATAATAATTCCCCACCCGGAAATAATTCCCCACCCCGGTTTAATTCCCCATGGCAAATCGGAGTTTGAAACAATAATTCCACAGGGTAATTAAATCGGGAAATACGGTTCATTATCCTATAAAGGCTAATGTTGTTAATAATTTTAATAGAATGCATCAAAAGTCAATATCATTCTATGTAGTTTATAATAGTACGTATTAAATGCGTGGAACATGACTACATTTCATTTCAAGGCTTTATTGATCTTTGGGTTGGGATATTATGTTCCACTTAACTTTAGCTAAGCTTTAAGATTACTTACAGTCTATTATGTTTGAGGGTGGACCTTGGAAAAGAAAATGTTCCGATTATGTGTACCCTTCCTGCCTAGTCTACAACATAACAATGTGTATAGTATTGAGATACCTTTTTCTTTTGGTCAGTACGGTTTCTGTTGTAAGAAAATTCTCGAAGGTTGTGTAATAATTCTGTCAGGTTACAAAAAGCTTTCTTTATCAAGTTGGCTGTTGTTGGAAAAGAGTTGGCATTCCATCGCGTGTGTGAAGTTACTCCAACAACACTACTCTTTTCACTCTTGACTTTTACATTCCCTTTATTTATGATTACTATTATTGAGCTCTATTCTCATGTTAGTTTCCCTCCAGTAGCCGCACTGTCTGCCTTCAAGACGACTACATACGCTTTAAGGAAGTAAGAATAGTAAATAAATAGTAAATAATAAGCTACGCACATACTTTTACTTTTCTTCACGGAATCAAGTGCAAGGCAAAAAAGGTTTGGAAACTTGTTGTGTAGCGTGATACTACATAGGCAAAGAATAGTAAAATTAAATAAGATAAAAACGGTTATTTCACAGTTTGGTATGTCTATCGTTTACAATATGCCATTCTTTTCTTAATATTGAAAGCATTGTACACTACTATTTGTAGCAAGGAATCTTGATGATAGTTACACCATCAGCATAAGATCGGAAACAGCAAAAACAATCTGCTTGGATATTTTGTTGTTGATAGAATCTGCTGCAAATAAATTCGTATACGATAGTAGGATGAGTATGTAGTAGCAACTTGTGAAATATTAGAAATAAAATAGAGTGTTGATTTTAACAAACTTTTGCGCAAATAAAATATCTCAAACTAAGACGCTTTTCTGTCCCTTGGGTTTGTTGGGAGTAAAAAGTTTGGAGAAGAAAGTTACAACAGTTTGTGGAGTAATTACGGGTAGATTGCTTTCCCTTCTTGTACATAATGAAAATATGCAACAAAGTATAATTTTTTATACACTCCTGTCCCTGTAGCTTACAAATTTATATTTGCTTTTTATTTACAATGAAGTAGTTCATTTTATCAGTTACCCCTTATACTTACATTATTAGAGATGAGTGACACTTTTGCTCTTGTGATCTTATCAGCTTTGCTTGATATAGCTGGAATAACTTCTCTATCACCATCACTGTAGTTGATGTAGTTTGGTTTGCTTATGCTTTGAAAAGAAATGCAGCTCTATGCCTTGAAATAAGTGTAGTAGAAAAGACAGTCTAATCTTATCAGGGCAGATTTTCACAGACTAGAGAAGCATGCTTTAATTTTTTCTTTGAAACCCAGTCTCAAGTCTCCACTCCTAAGTAAAGTAAAGTTATGTGGCTAATGCAATGGAGTGTAGTAAAGTACGACAAGTCAGTTTGAAACATAGAACCACTCCTTTAGTTTACTCTAGAGTGGAAGAAACGCATCAGACTTGCTGATTAAATTGCATACAGGACAAAAAATTCGGTATCGCTGCTCTGCTTTTTAGCATTAGGATAGGAATGTTCCCAAGTGGAATATTAGTTTCGACATTCTTTTAGCCACAAGGAGGAGAGATAACTTGACGGATCTTTCTAATACTTAAAAAAAATAAGGAAAGACAGAATGGAGAAATTGTAACGCACTTCGAGCTAAATATGGGTAGTTGTAGTGGTCGTATTTCGTAAAGTACAGAAAAATGGAGTGCGTGCCGAAATAAAAAATACAATGTAGCCCTAGCCTCAACGTAGTGTAAATAATATGTGGAATTAAGTAGGCAGCATAAAAAAATTCATATCAAATCTAATCTTGGGGAAACTTTAAGTAAAAGTAGACCCTCTTGAAGCTGTAAGTGCTTGTGGTTTGGTTACTTAAGTTTATGCATACTGGTTTAGTAAGAGTATGGGCTTTCAACTAGGTGGTGGAAAGAACCAAGATATTGTACTTTTTACGCACACACGCACTTACACTTACGCGGTGGAGATGAGTTAAAAGTTACTTACATACTTACTTACTTGTGTTTCCCTGAAATTATATTCGTGTGAGTTAAAATACAATACATGTCCTCAAGACATTTTGGAAGAAAGTATGAATTTTAGATTTGTAGTCGGGGAGGCTCGGTCTGTAGTTGTTTAAGTGGCTTCCCTTTACGGCATTTTTGTTATCCTAAGCGTTCTTCATAAGCCTTGGTTTATCTTATGCTGCTTTTACAATGTGCTAGGAATTGAACGTCAGGCGAGTAAAACTATGGCATTTTTTACTGGGAAATAAACCAAAGTGAATGTGGACTCAAGTTCAAACAACACGGCTTCTAAGGACTAAAAACTCATATAGTTCACAAAGCAAAGCCACACAGACGGAGGTTCCTTAGCGTTGTAATCAAAGGAAGATGTAATAAAAGTATCCCTAGTTGGTTGAATTTTGCATAAAAGTACTAACTCTGTGGTTGGTTATTTTTAGCAGAAATACTTAACGATCCAGGCTATAGTGTATTACGAGTTACGATAAAGTAATAGGCTCTTTGGAGAGTGAGCATACACACTTCATCTAACGAAGGCGTATAAATCTAGGAACGAATTACTGCAAGATACCTCCGTTTAATGGTTTATTCAAGTTAGACAGTTAGAGACATGTATTTATAGAAGAAGCAGTTTGTCTTCTACAAGTTTTCTTCACATAAATCTCAAGAGCGGTTGTCATCTTTATTTAGCTTTTTAAAAGTGAAAGCTGCTTTGAAGCAATCTTAGTTGTTTTTTCTTTCGTTTTTGCTTGCCTGTATGTATACTTGATTTGAAATTGTATTACCAACAAGTCCCCTCTTTTGAAACTACAAAACCTCTTCTAGACACTCAAATCTAACTAAACTTTTATTTCCTTTTCCTACTTTGACTCGGCTTGACATTTTCGTTCTAATCTCATGGGATTTGTAGGGAATTTGTCAATGTTTTTTCCATTTCCTCTCCAATTTTTCGTTTGACTTTTGTAACGTTATTTTCCAATTGCTTTTTGATCAATCTTGATTTGTTATAGCCCTTTCACGTTTCTAATAATTTTATAGGACAAGGGTGGTTTGTAATAGTTTCTATTTATGCATTTTAAATTGAAATACTTAGTATCTGTGGACCATTGGAGTTGGTAATTCAGTAATCAATGACATCCTCTTGTAACTTTAAAACCCATCGTTCCCTTTGCCTAAAGAAAAATAGACATACTTGGTATAAAATAGCCATAAATAAAACTTCTGCGTTGATATAATTTTGTTGCATAAAAATTAAATTTTAAGATCAAAATTGAGCACGATAATCATGTTTTTGTTCTCTTTATAAACTGCGTTTGGTAAAGGATTTAACCCTTTTTTCCTTTTCCAAGTTTCAACTCTATTTTCTCCCGATTGATTGTTCTAACCTTTGCTTGCCCTAGTGTTCAATCCATAAGTAGTCAATATGCAGGGTAAACCTCTCTTACCAACCTCAGTTGTCTAGATCTTTTTCAACTCTGTCGAGTTGGCTCCTGTCGCAAGCTTTGGCAAAAGGATTCAAAGATTTTTTTTTCTCTTACTGCCACAATCATGCATGTAGTAGGAGGGGTTTTTTGAGGAAAGCAGACATTTCCAGAATGTGGGAGTAGAAAAGCAAATGACAGGGAATTGACTCAGGACTGAAAAGTGAAGTGCGTCATTTTTTTAAAATAAACGTCTAGAAGCATAACAAACCGTCTTTGTTGTGGGCATAATTTCCCTGTACTAAAAAATAGCACGATTGCTAGTTTTTGTGTTCCTATATGTCTTTCTGCACCCTAGTCTGGGGGTGCTGCATGCACAGTGATATGTCCAAGTACTGCTGGAATTGATATCCGTAGTTTAAAATGTTTGTTTTTGAAAGCGCAGTCTGTAACTTGTACTTGTCCACACCCATTTTAAAATAAGGTACGAAAATTACCATCTCGAAACCATACAGTAGTGTTGCGTCTGACTTTTATTAAAAACGAATGGTACTAGATCTGAGAGAAAGCATTGAAATGGTAAAATGGAGATGAAAGCTCTGCTAAAAAAGAACCTACCTGTCTAGTCACCAGTTCCAGGCATGACGGTAGAACTACAGCTTTAAGCCGACCCAAAGGGATTTAAATGTTAAAGAGAATTCTAAATCTTGCATTCTATTTAAATTTCAATTTCCTCTTCCATCCCGGTATTATCTTGGAGATTTATTCTCTATTGTCTTTCTCCATTTTCGTGAATTTCTATTCAAAAAGATGAAAGGCTCTTGGGTGAAAGGGGGAAGAAAATGAGGTTTTTTGGAAGAGTGACACACATATTTTGTCCTACTTATATAGTAGCCAAAAGTACCAGGCCCGTAGTAGAAAACAATAGTATACCATGTTGATGGTTCTGCTTCGGTTGGTCTGATCTTGTGCAAAGGTAAAACTGATGTTTAAACAATAGTCCGTTTGCTCCAGGTGGAGTAAAGTCAGTGTCATAACCAAACGAAGGGTTTACAGGTAGGAAGGATGGCAAGGAAAGGAAGCTGTAACATGACTCCGACGAGTTTCAAAGTAGGCTATTTCCTTAATCGATTTCCAGTTTGCATGTAAATGTATCTAAATGGCATTGGTGTCTAGCCCAGCGAAAATCCAATCAATTGTGCATGAGCATAAAATTCAATTCATTTCAACCAACAATGGTAAGCTTATTCCAGGTTTTATAAGACCTAGGAAAGTTGCGGCCAACTTTAATTCAATGGAAATACCATAAATGGATCAATATCATTCACCTGTTTAGCCTGAAGCCTCAGTGGTTTATTGTCTGATAATGTGCTAAAATTTGACATTCTTGGCAAGGCTTGGTTTTGTTTGGTTATAGTTGGACCGGATCCGGATTCTGGAATGATGTGGTTTGGTTTGGCGAATGTTATTCGCGTTGTAAATAAATATAGAATACCACAAGGAAAAGTTAGTTTGGGGCTTCTTAAAGGATTTATATTTATGTGATGAAATGCTCGCTCAAATTGATCCTCAGGTTCAGCGTTGTTCCCCGTTCGGTGGTTTTAGCAAACTTGTATTTTGCATTTGCATCTTTCCATTCACTGAATCTTACCAAGTCCTAAGGGATATTTTAAAATTGTAATGCTCCATTATAAAGTACAGTTGGAAGGAATAATCAGTTAGATTGGTTTTAGTCCGTGGATTTTTCCAGTCCTTTTTTTAAACGGCACATTACTTAAATTAATGTAAATGAGTTTTATTGGGTAACGTTGTAACGAATTAAGGCCCGGTGGCTGTTAGTGTTCAATCACATTAATTTGCAGGTAGATAGCAAGCACTAAAAATAAACATACTTTCAGCACCATACATTCTCTAAAAATTATATATTTTTGCTAATTATCTTTTCCGATTTGGATTGCCTAACTTAATTGTCTTTCGTTCGCCAAATTATACATTACAAAAGAAACTGATTATGAAATGGTTCCATTGTTTACAGGATAACGCAATCTCCCTAGAAAGTCAAGTAGCAGCTCAAGTGGACGCGATCATTGAGACCTTACAAAGGAGAAAGCAAGAACTGATGGCTTTTATTCATAAAGAAAAGGAATACAAGCTCCGATCTTTAAAGACAGAAGTTTCAAGTCAGGGGCAAAGACTTCAACAAACCACAGCTCTCATCCAGTTTTGTATAGAAGCTCTTAAAGAAACCGATCCTTTGGCTTTCCTTCAGGTGAGTAGCTGGCTAATTAGTAATTACTTAACAATTAGTAAAGCTACAATGACTGGCGTTGATCAAATTAGCCTTCACTGGCTTGGTCGTCCTACCTAGAACTTCACTGGTCCGTATTTAACTTTTACCTTCGGGCAACTTATAAATACGGACTAGCCGAGTCTTCGGTTTGATTTACCGACCAACAAAACGCGTGGGCTTGTTAGCCAGCCATTGTATATTAAAGTATACGAATACGCTCTCATTTGTGGTAGGATTACATGCATAGGAGTAAATATAAGAATATCTTCTAATTATTCCTCTAAAAAACCTCTAACGAGCAATGAAAACCACAAAATGGTAATAATACTCCTGTAGCATTTACTTGGGTTTGAGTAAGAGGTTAGATCACTACTTACTGAAACCTTAGTTCAGTATAATGCTTACACTGGGTGGTGCAAAACTGTGAATATGTTTGAATGAGGTGCGTGGTATTGTGTATAAAAGCAAATTTGTATATTTATAATCAGGGTTTCCTCAATAATTAGCTTTATCCAAATTAAGGGCCTTTTTAGTTCACAGAAATGGGATGCTGCAAAAAATCTAAGTAGAGGAAAGAGTTGAGCTAAGTGAAAAAAAATCAACTTCCTGCCATTGAATTCTATTTCTACGCTCACACAAAACTACTTAACCAACAAGTTCTCATCCAGTCAGTAATCCTCAGTTAAAATTTATTATGTTTGCAAAATGTTCCAACTCCATAAATACAACTTTGATTCAGTGGATGGTGAAACTGAAATGTGGAAAATGTCACGCTCTAAATCCAGTTGAAAAAGCTTTTCTCCATCTCTCCCTTCCTCTCTCCTTCCGACTTTCTATCTTAGCATCATTTAAACAAAAAGCATCAAAAGAAAGTCTTGAGATAATAATCATTATTCTTCCAGCTTTAACTAAACAACAACAAGTTTCCTTCAACTTAGAGCCATATCCTTTTCTTTACGTCCATTACTCTATACTTATCCTGTAACTATTATTAACTACATTACTGTCTTATACTGCTGCACTTTTATCTAGAGAAAGATAGTTTTACCCTTGCTGGTGTTTGAAATGGAGTAAAAAACTAAAACTCTTAAGCGTGGTTCACTAAAAGAGTAAAATAGAAGTGGTTGCATGCAGCAATGGTAGAAGTTGAGAATAGTCATCTAGCCAGAACTAGGATTTACTTTTTTTTAGTACAAAGGAAGCGTTCACGAAGATAAACCAGGGATTGAAGGAAATGGTGGAGATTGTTTGGAAGCTAAAGCCCGATAGTATTTCGTTAGTTGTTGTTGTTGTTTTTATCAACCGCATAGTTTTATAGGTAAACTATTATGTAGGAAAGAATATTATATATTAAGAATATAAAATACAAGACAGATAACCAGAGGACCTTGTTGGTTCCTTATGTCTTAACTTAAGCTCGTCCAAGAAGAGCACTGCAGGTTGTGGTTGGTGGCAGAGATTTCTCTTTGGCTAAAAGCTTAAATAAAGTAGATGCTCTCTCCTGTATTTGAGATGTGTGTATGAAAAAAACCTCTTTGGTTCCTTGGTTTTTGGCTAGTAGGGACTATAGCCGCAGTTTAAATGAATTATGGAATCATATTTCCTCGTTTATTTTGTCCTGTCCCAATACCACATTCCTTTTCTCACATCCTTTCCCCCCGGCCTCCATAAAAATGTCGGGATGGTTTGATAAAAAACTGTGAAAAATCAATTTCTCTAAATTTTCAGCCGTACTTTCCTATTAGGACCAACGAGAGCCAAGAGGGTGCTTGGGATTCTTATATCAAGCATGTACGATAGTGGGTTTAGAGAAAGTGCTTTTACTTATGGTAAAAGAAGGGTAAACGCACATAACTTTCGCAAGGGAATATCAAGCCATAGTTGCTGTATATCGGCTTGATATGGTTTTTTAAAGAATTTAGTATTTACTAACCTTATCTTATTAATGGTATGTGGAATTTTTTCGATACTGTTATTTAATTTCTAGTTGCAACAATGGTGTTTGCAATATACGAACATAAAGCTCCAATAATCTAATCTAATGGGCTAGTTGGCAGACGGACACATTGAATTAAAATTGCACTTTGGGTGGAGGGTGGAAAGTCTACTTTTAATGTTAATAAATTCTATGTGAAATACTTGCCTGTGTATTGCAGCCAAGGTCATAAAGGGGATGAGGAATGGTTATTATGGGGATGAGTGGATTTCGGTTATAAAGCTTCTGACTTTTTCACTGCACTTTATCTTTTCAATGGATGGGGAATTTTGGGCACAGCTTTTGATCCCCAGTAGTAACCCCTTAATGGTCTGAAGATACTTTTCAGTAGAAAATTTAACTTGGTGGGGATTTATATAGGAAACCGGATTTATTGTTTTGGAATGGGCTAATATTACTACAAATTGTGAGCGAATAAAGCTGAGTCGCTAACTGCAAATTCTGCATACAATTTAAAAATTATTCTTTTAAAAAATGAAAATCTATTTTTATTTTTTTTTGGAACTTAGCAAAGCATTTTTAATGGATTACTTTGGAAAATACTTTGTTTGTGTGTTGTTCTAAAGTTCGTTTATTATGCATAGATTATGGCATAGTTGAATATTATTAAATTTCAGAGTCATGAAATTTTGTACTTGTACGGTTTGGATTGACATAAGAAACATAAGCCGAACCGTTGTAAGGGGAAAAGAATCAACATACACATGCAGAGATACTAATTTACCAACTTCTACTGCTATTTGTCGATGCTATATTTGATGTACATTTCCTTAGGTTGGTTCTCTTTTGCTTGGACGAGTACGGAATTTAGAAACTTCTTGGATCTCTGACTCGGACGATTCAGCTAGTTTGGCTGATGGATCTGCAATTCAAATATCTCCAGGGAGAAATACCTCATCCCATTCCCATCCTAACTCTTACTTGTCGTCAACAATGTTCAATCCAGAGTTCGACTTGACCCTGGATGATCGTAGCGTTCTTCAGTCTATCCGTATACTCAACTTTATTCAAATGAAACGTAAGTTAGCAGTTTTTTTCTATCCTTCAACTTCATAAAATGCCAAGAAACAAATGTGCTTGAAATTATTGCTTAATGTTCTTTATTTAAAGAAGGTTTAGTATTATTTGCGTTATTTCCAGTTGTTCATTTAAACAGCTTGCTATTTGATCAACGTAATTTTCATGCTTCAGCTTTTTACGCACTAAGCACATTTTCTTGCTAGAATGTCTACGCCAACTGTGTAAATGGCTTACGCATTGTGTTAACATTTAATTTTGTTCGTGTAAGTTCCTTAGAAGTATAGTTTGCGCAATTTTTGGCTGCAAGTGAAAGACTTTCATAGTGGAGCTTACTATATTTTTACTTGTAAGTTATTCATGAAACACGTAATTTGCAACCTGATTTGTATTCTTACTCAGTTCGGCCAGAGATGAAATTTTCTATCAGTTTATTTACTTTATTTCGCAGTCACTTAGTCTTCATTTTGTATTCTTGGAGTGTGTACTTTTCTCATGTATTTGTATTTGATCCTACGGATTTTTTAGTTCTGATGCTAAGGCTATAGTCTTTCTAATGGTAGAACTTAGTTTGAAATGGGATTTCAGCAAATGACTTCTTCAAGAAAATGATGCATAAATTAGAATGGATTAAATAAAGATGAAGCTTGCTTTAAAGACAGCGAAAGCAGCAAGGACATTAATTTTCTGTTTTAAGAATATCAGTTGTCCATCTTTTAAAATTAATTAACGAAATGTTTTTTAAAACGAAAGGGCTTATTATTAATTTAAGTTTGTTGACTGCTTTCTAATTCTACAGAGGTTTCCGTTTAGGAGTCAAAAATTTGTTTAAAAATTTAATACACAACTCTCCACACACACACACTCTCCATACACAATTAAATACAACTCCTAAACGCCAACCTTCAATTTTAATTAAATGCATGTGCCTTTGATCATCTAAGAACCTCTAAAGCCAAGGTAATAAAATATATATCCCGTTCGTCAAAACCGCAAGCTCTTCCTGTGATTTAATCATTTAAAGCTGCAAAGATGATTCTAGGATCAACAAAGCGTTGTAAACTCAAATTTCAGCACATTGAAACAAAGAATTGCCTTTATATACCATCAAATCTTCCTTTATTTCTGGTATACAGCGCTGTAAGCAAAGGCGAAGATTAATTAAAAGCTTGGCTCTCAGAAAGTTCCGTAGTTCTAATATCTAATAAAATCATAATTCAATCGCATCGCATCGCATTCTATTCTAGTCTACGGTCTTTTTCCGGCAGTCCAAACATGTCTAGCAATGCAGTCGGTTATTTAAAAAAATTGAAACATAGAAAGCTTATTTGGTAAGTTCATAAATATTTCTACCAATAGCAAACTAATGTTCAACATCAGTAGCCGAATGCAAATGATTGTTTTTAGAATTGTGTGTATTTCTTAGCGCTTATGTAACATACCGTATTTCTCGAATTAAACCCCCCCCCCCGGGAAAATTTCCCATGGGGTTTGGGTTATTTGAAATAATAATTCCCCCCTCGGAATAATTCCCCAATTGAAGCTTTTTTAATAAGAGATATTGAAAGTTAACTTTCTCAAAGGATGTTTAACCGTTTTAAAAGACTAACATCTCAAATAATTTTGAGAAGGGTTCTTTTACCATAAACATTTCGAATTAATTTATAAAGCAAAAGCAGAGAATGCGTTTTTTTTACTTTTGTAATTCAATTAAGGAACTACTGCAGAGAATGAACATAGTTGAAACAAAAAATTACTAGTATTTTAAAATTGCCATTAAAAAAATTAAACTGAAATTTTATTATTTCAACGATTCATATTCTTTAGTTTAATTGCATATTCTTATTCAATCAATTTCAGTTTTAAAATAATTATGAATTACTGGGAACGGCTGGTTAATTTTTTTTAATGTAAAGGGAATTAAATCGGGACATACGGTACTTTAGATTTAAAATGTTTGATTAAAGTAAATTAAAGTGTATTCTTTGCTTCCTCAAGAGACCCAACTGCGTTAGCTTTAGATCGAAGCTAGGCTAGAGTAAATATTTATTTTGTATGAGAACGACAATGTTCTTTGTGTGCTAGTCCTACTGCTTTCCTAGCTTTGAATTACGAGCAATGCTTGTGATAAAAGCAGCTTTACTAACCAGCCTGTTCAAAGTCTTAATTAAAATATGATACTCACAATCGTTTATCTTGTCCTATAATTGAAGCTGCCAAAGACGGCGAGGAAAGGAAACCAGCAGGTAGTCTACCTTTTATATACACATGCTTATATTTTCTTTTATCCATCTCCTGAATAATCTGCCTTACACTAATTTGTGTACTGACAGATGATTAACCACGCTTTCTAGTAGTAGCTGGTATACTACTAAATCTCTGTGAGCAAATCTATGGACTACATTAGGCAGCGTTTCTTGATACAGACGAGTTTATTGAATAGAAAAAAGTCTTTAAATCTTTCATAAAACCGTCATTCACGTTTATGTGCACAGCTAAACGGTCAGACGGTGGAAGTTGGGATGGAGTTAATTCACATAAGCATACTCGAATAGGACGATTCATTCTTATACTTCAGTATTTCTTCAAATATTTGCATAACCAATTTTTTTTAAAGGAAAAATAAGTAGAATTGTACTCTAGGGTGCTTTTCATTTGCAGAATCCTAATCTAAAACAAACGATGAGATGCAAAAATGTCAATTACAGAAAATAAACTCAGCAAGATAGAGATCTGTAAAATAGGATAAGAAAAAAATTGGATACGCTTTGCCTAAATGCTTTGAGTACGTAATGGTACTAAACACAGTAAAAATGCGTACAGAGGGGAAGAAGTATGGAGCCTAGGCAAGGAAATGTCTCTCGCTAATAAAAATTGATGGGCAAAGTTAATTAGGCAATTGTGATTTTCTCTGCCACGCGTCTGAAGGTTTTAGTACTGAGAGGAGCGGAGAGATTGCAATTGATGAGATTATTTTATGTATATACTTCTCTTGCATCTTCTTGTGCATACAAAGTCAAAGCTGTAGTTCTAAAAGGAGATCGGCCTGATGAGAGGATATTTTAAGCAGATAAAACGATATAACTTCAAGGAATTTGCATACTATACCCATTACTTCCGGAAGGCTAAACCATAGAAATTGTCTCGCAAAAGGAACACATCGCAGAAAAACTCAGAGACCAAAAAATTCTTCGGTTAGTCTTGCTAAAAAAAATAATAAAATATATCATTAATAAAAGTCAAAGGAAGATTGCCTGGATGAGTGACAAGTAACTAAAGTATTCAATCGACGCACGTACCAACCAACAAATCAACTATGTGAAAGCTCTCTGTCGAAAGCGCATTTAGCTACTTTTAAAAAGAAGAAGCGGAACGGAGAATAGTGCTAAGAAGTATTAGAGCCCTGTTGCACGGCCAGTGTATATAGTTCGCTACAGTAAGATTGTTTCCTGCTTAATGGAAGTTTCACATCGATGCAGTTAAAGTTAACAAGTTGGTGAGAGGACATCTTTTTAATTGAATAATTCACAATCTTCCTATGTCAAAAGATAATAGATTAATGGTCCCATTGAGAGTTGAGGGAGGAATTGTCTCTCAGTCCCAAAGAAGCAGCAAAGCCTGCCTGTCACACCAACCATCCTCTACACTGCCACTACTACCCTCACCGACTGACTGTGTATCCCTCATTTGCATAATTTATGGATTGTCTTGTCACCCAATCTAGCAGAACCGAAGATCAAACTGGCAGCAAGGAGAGTTAGAGACTCCATTGTTCTTCGCAGTGTTCCTTACTTTCTTTCCCATCCAACTCTCTTCTACCCGTTTGATTTTTCAGCTTTTTGTAGAATTTATCTTAGGAAGTTTTTAGTTTGCTTCCATAAACTTAGGCAAGATTTTATGATAAGATAACACCCGAGAAAAGTAATGTACTTGATAACAACTTTACCACGTTTTGAATTCAAACTTTGCCCGTTCCAATGATAAGTTATCCTAACCATGGCATACACATTATTATAAGAAGCGTGTATTACGTGACCTACTCTGGCGCAAATATGAAACTGTATAAACATGACGGAGTAGCATGCAACAATCTCAAATGATATCAGTCAAAATGACTAAAATAAATTGTTCGTGCACCTCAGTAAAAGTGAAAGCTACAAACTTTCCAAACGCTTTACTGAAGTGAACAGCAAAAGAGCTTGAACGAAATAGTGAGTAAACTTTTCATAACTCGATTAGCCCACTGTACTTTACTGGATTGTTATATTTTATGCCATTATTATTTTATTTTATTCTACTTTAATACGAAAGGTCTATATTTATTTACACTGGAAAGAGTAAGCATAAACAGTTGAGTATTTTGAAACAGACAACTTGAAGAGGTTAAAGAGGAAGACGAATATAGTCGGTTGGTGCATAACTCTTTGGTAAAATTTTCATCAAAACGAGAACAAAAACGAACAATTTTCGCGTGTGAATCAAGTAAACAAACTGAACACAAGTGGACTACTTATGGCATGCTATTCATACTAACGTTCAACGTTGTCAGAAAGAGATCAAACACAGGCACAAAGTTTCTTAGATTATATCTGACGAAGTGTCTTCGGTCTACAATCTCCTCAACCACCAGACAGACCAGAGTAAGATTCAACCCGTACCAAAATATATTTGCCATCAACATAACATTGTTTTCATAGTCTTTGTCAAGCTGTGAAAACTTTCATTGAATAACGGAATTCTGACAGTCAGTGAACGGACAAAAGAGTTTATTTCCCTTAGACGATAGAAAACAAACGCTGAACTCCAAAACCCAAAGAAGTGAAAGTCTTAAAGGGAAAAGTTGAGCGAGTTTTGAGCGTAACCTCTTTTGGTCGGTTTGCTATCGAACACTTTTACACTCTTGCCTTCTTGCTAGTGAAAAGTAAACGTTCAGTTCTCAAGTTAACATAAGTACGCCTACGTTATGAACTAACTATAGAGACTAGTCCTGGTACCGCAGCACAAGAACATAGGAAATAGGCGACAGCTAAAAGATTTTTGTTTCTTAAAACTTCAAAGCCAAACTGTAAAGTGGATTTGCTCTCCTCCGTCCGGTACCAGCATAGTGCCAGTTGGCTGAAATAACTACCACTCACTATCAAAACAAACAAGAACTGTTGTGGATCTCGTAGCTCGCTAATAAATAAGTGGCACCGTCGGTAGACGCAAATCAACTCTAATACTTGTTCGAT
>JAQFZX010003074.1:0-14440 GCA_034682405.1 Hydroisotoma schaefferi | reverse complement strand
TTAGAGTCAAGTTAGCCACAGTTGCATTCCAGACGGTCGTCTTTACCATTACTGGATGCCCGTCACCCAGGTCCACTTTGATCTGAGGAGAGTTTGAGGAATGAACAGTGACAATATTAGACAGGTTTATTCGGAATGAAAGGTGATATCTATGTCAAACTAACTGTTTTAGTTAAGGACACGATGGTTTCAATTGAAGCCATGAAGATATCGGATGCGATGGCGATACCGATGAACATGTAGCCCATTCCTAACAGGTACAGAGTTGCTCGGAGATAGAGATTCCATTTAATCTCATTAAATAATGGCAATATCAGGCATCGCATCGTACAGATGTCAACGTCAGGATGCAAAGCAGTAGCAGGCATGATGGCTGTGTTGTCGCTTGAAGGCCTGTTTAGGTGAACTGCAACTCTTACTTTTGGATGCCTACTGGACTGGGTGCATTAAATGGAACAGCTAGTGAGGACTAGGAAGATGGTCGATAAGCATAGGTGGTATTTGGTTGAACGGGGGTTAAGAAAATGACTGCCTTACCTTGCTAACGGGTCAAGTCACACCCGATAAGCAAAATGTACAGGTAGCGTTATTGAGGAAGCTGTCGGACGACCTGGATTATTTTGGGTTATCTTGAACGGCCCAACGAACCGGGGCTTAGGAGAGCCTCTACACTAAAAGGAAAGTAGTTTTGGGGAAAAATTTAGTCGGAAAGGTTTAGTGAAAGAAAAGCATTCGATGAGCGGTTTTTGGGAAGGTTGTTGTCAAGATTTTTGGTATATTCGTTACCATGACTACCAGCGAAAGCAACCGTCCCTGTAGGTCGCGCAAAGTGAGGCCTTTTCTCAAAATCACTCACTTTTGAGGTTGAGAAATTGCATAATCTCCACAGCATGGCAACTGGTAACAAGTTAGAGAAAGTCATCAAAAAATTAGCTGCTACGCTTACGCTTACTAACTGGAAACTTACTTTCTTTTCCATTGTACTACAACGAAAAATTATGCATGGTTTTCAAGATTTCTGACTAATGACCAGGGGCGTTGTCCATTAATGATGTCACGCAAGAGGGTGGGTGGGTGAAGGGTGTCCAGGTCAAACATGTGCACTTTTTCGCCATAAAAAACAACATCTTGCACACCGTAGTCTCAAATAGTATCCCAAGAAGACACTAATTAATTTTTTAGTTTTTTGGGTCAAACTTAACTAAGCATTAAATACGGCTTATGGGGTTGAGAGCGGACAATATTAACGGCAGGTCACTATTCGAGACAATACGGTATTTTTCTGTAAAAGGGCCGTACTTTACTTGTTTCCGTCAGGCCGTACCTCACTCTCGGTTCGGCACTGGTTAAAAAGGTAACCTATAGATAGTTTAGCTTTAATTGCTCAGAAGTTCGTTAATTTAGAATTTCAACTTTACGGCGACGTTATTAAGCCAATAAATTTGAACAGTTTCAGCCTATTTTCGTAAACATCCGTTAGCGTTTTCATTACGAACCTTTGCGACACATACATTCAGGCTCGACTTTAGTAAAAGTGATACTTGATACTTTCTTCTAGCTTTTACAGATTTCCCTTCGTGCTTTTCTCAAGAGGTGCTTTAATCAACGGGCTTTACTTATCAAACCCTTTCAGACAGCTACTCCGACTGAAACTCCAACAGGGATGCAGTTTTTGCATAAAAATACCCAAGTCGATTGATTGATTGAAAATGTTTGGTACAGGTATATATTTAATAGCATTATCATTGAGTATTTTAATAGCATACTTTTGGTACGTTATGGTCAGGGTTGATGTTTTACAGTTGAATCTTTCAGGTTGAGTAGTGAAACCTTACTTTTCCTTAAAAGTCCTGAATTTTATTGTGATATTGTGTAGTTTTCGATGGACTGGATGTGCCTTTAAATAATAGCTTGTGTGAAAAGGGAGTGGGATCAACTTAGGACCTTTTCCTCTAACTCGTTCCTTGCTATCTTTATAGTCAATATCTATAACACCATATTTAATTTACAAAAGTGTGAATTTATGAATATTCAAAGAATCAGGAAAGTAGAGAAAATAAAAATGGTTTCCTAAGATTAAATCCAACAAATCATATATAGTCAAATTCATCATACGCATAAGGCATTTTTCATTTTAAAGTGTGCAGAAGAAGAGCAATAAATCCGTTCAAGCCTCCTACACATTCTGTTTCTTCTCTGCAGTTATTTACAAAACAAAATTAAAAGATTAAACATTCAACTAGAAGTTGAATACTGTTGGTTACGATTTTGTTGTTAATTGGTTGGCATCCTTCCTTACCCTACCTCAACTCTGTAGCTTAAACAAAGTAAATTTGACACGCCATTTGGTCTCACCCCTACTAGTAAAGATGAGCGTGAATGCATTTGTCTGGATTTGGCGTTTACACCGCTGAACGGAAATATACAAAATTAGTCTTGAATTGTAGGCAATTATGCAATTAAGGCTATAGGCTATTGAAAAATCACAATTACATAATAAAAGTACTAATTAAAGGCAAAATATTGATTTTTTGTACTAACCATGCGCGAAATCAAATTACTTAAACACAGAACAGAAAATTATACAAACTGTGATATTGGACTATTGGCTTGTTAGATAGAACACTATCGCACGCTATCTTGCATAAATGTTGAAATTTGTAAACATGCCTTTCAAACCCTAGCAGGCCCATTGATACACGTATAGAGAGAGATACATGTTGAAACTTTGAACACATTCACATGCGTAGGCATGCTGAAATTGCAAGTCCATTGCCATGTAAATGTATACTGAAAGTTGTAGGCGCAGAGCATTTCAACGTTAATCGAGCCTGTGCACTCTGACTTTCGCAAAAATGTATTCGCATTTCTACACACATTAGAAGGATATAACAATTAATTTCAACATATAGTATAATCATGCGGGTTATCTGGAAGACCATAATTATTTTATATTTTTGTGCATGTCTGAGATTTTTCGGGGGTTCACTGGAGAACAGTTAACAGTTTCACGAAGGCCTCAGGGCTTCGCCGGAGGCCTCGTTGACATTACAATCTAACTCAGTCTTCTCAGCAAGCTCATTCCCCTAAGTATGAAATGTGTACACCCTAACGGATTGTAGTGTTTCCCATAAAATAATTTAAAAGAGTTCTGGCTAGAATTCCATATTCCTATAAAAATTTACATTGTTTCTGGGAAATTATTGAAAGATGTACGTTTAAAAGTAATCTAGGAGAGTAATCAAACTAGTGTAGATAGTAGACACCTCATGTATGATGTTAGGGTAAAGGAAATCAAATGGCAAGCTTATAATCAAATCTTCACTAGATTAGACATGCATCTCTTTACAATAAGCTTTAAGTATCAAAGTTAATCATTATAACGTCCAATCCATCTGATACATACGCCTTACCACTTTTTACTTACTTCAATTAACGTTGTAGACGAATATAACGAAGGGGCAAAAACTGTCGTGGTGTCGAATATAATATCTGTAGAGTTCGTGCGATGTGTCCGTAGTGAGCGCGCGATGTGTTCGTAGTGAGCGCGCGGCGATGTGTCCGGAGTGAGCGTGTGCACGGTAACGAAAAGTCACGCGCCCTAAACAGCGTTTACTTCGTCCTATTGAGACCTTCTTGCTACTATTAGCAAAAAGCGCGATAGAGAAATTCAAATATTTTGCGTTTGACCTTGTCGCGCGGTATTGAAAGGTCACGCGCCCTAAACAGCGTTTAATTCGTCCTATTGAGATCTTCTACATGCTATTAGCAAAAAGTTAGCATTAAAAAGTTCAACCGTTCGAAAGTTGTCGTACTAACAGACAGACAGGCAGACAGCCAGCCATAAAGGGGGTTTCACCCCTTAGTAAATGTTATGCAGACAATAGGTTACTAAACTAACTGCTACAGTCACTACTACTACACTACCACTACTGTTGCCTGCATAGAATTGTTAAGAGTTTTTTTTAGAAAAAAATGTGGTTAATAGCATATAACGAATAAAATACAGGTTTATTTTACTTCGCCAATCTTTGCGGCCCAACCTCATTGAACGTTTGAACTATACAACATCAACTGCATTAACTCGCTAGAGATCTTGAAGCAGTTTCACTTGTTTTCTGTGTACAAATCCTAGTGTTGTTAACATTTTCATGCATTCATTCATTCTCTCACTCATTGCTGATTGTGTTTATTGTACTTCTTGACCGAATGAGTCGTGTCTTGCGAAATTCTGTTAACTTGTACTGGCAAGAGCTTCGTTTTTGTTGGACCAATTCTGAAGAATTGCGAATAGAAATTTCCATTTCTGATGAAATAGAAAGGTTTACAATACATTTTAGTCCCTTCAGTAGATTTAAAAAATAAAATGTCCAAAGGTTTAAAAAGGCTGTAGACTTTCGAAACTTTAAGAAAGTTTTTGTTAGAAATTTTACCGTAAACTGGTCGATATTTACTGAAATACCCTTTGCATGTATGTAGTTTGGCAATTTTCGAAGATAAAAAGTTTACAATGTTGCGTTGAAAAAAATTAAACAAAATCGCATTAATTGATATGATGTTAGAAAGTTACTGTTCATCGTTTAGTGGCTAGAAGAACTGTAGCATTTTTTGTGGTTAGGTTTACCTAAAAACTAACTAAAATTGGACAGCTTTTATAGAGTTTAACATGGAAGTAGTTAAGAAACATGCAAATGAGACATTATCCTTCCTAATGTCGTCGGGGTCAGAGGTAAAGGTGCGATACTACGTCCCACCTCCCCTAAAGGAGCCTTCTTATCTTCAAGTTTATGAATTCGAGAAGAACTTTGAATTCGACAAATGGCGAAGCCTACTTGGAGCTAATTGGACATTGAGTGTTTTCACTAGCGTTGGCTATGTCGCAGTGATTTTTGCAGTAAAATGGTGGATGACCAATAGAACCCCGTATCAACTCCGGACCACGTTATTCTGGTGGAACCTTCTTCTGGCTAGTTTTTCCATTTTCGGATTCACAAGGGTCTTTCCTGAGATTCGTTACTTGTTCAGCCAAAAGGATGGCTTTCATACGTCCGTTTGCTTCAGGTACAATTATGAACTTTGTCCAAAACCAGAGAAGCTTCATTTTGTTTTCAGATATTTTGTTTAAAAAGGCTTACTGAAACATTCCATTATACTTCCAAATCTGGACGGTTTACTGAGTTTAAATTAACGAATACTTAGACAGATTTTGGAATGTTCTTTAATAAATTGCAATTTTGACCATTTGACGGCCAAAAAGTATTTATATTGGACGAAATTAAATGTTCATGTTAAAACAGATCATGAAAATCCATACTACAAACGATACTTGATTAATTTAGGTCTGCATACCACATCGGCCTAAAGTCTAAGAAATTACGCCATTATGGGATTGACGTATTTAAGATAAACCCATAAGTATTCTAATATTATTCTAAAAATATAGTTTTTTCATGGATATAGTGCGGTCTGCATTTGCCCAAAACTTTACATGTATTAATTTACGAAAGATGACAAGTTTAGAAAGGTTTGGGTCACCTTTTGCTTTGGGATTAGGACAATACTGAATAAACAATACCTTAATTATAATCAATCTTCTTATGCAATGTCTGCAAAAGTATGTAGGTAGCCGTTGCTTGATCTTGATGCAATGCAATGGCCCTATTAGTGCTATTGACCTATCTTGGCCGTGACTTTTTATTATCAGGAATAAATTAAAGTTGTTTTTAGGAGTATGTCCAATCAATTAAAGCTTATTTCACAGCTCAAATACATTAATATGATCGCACGTGTTTTGCCTGCGTTAGATAATGTAGGTCCTATAAGCATCGAAGGATTTAAATTATGGAATGGGATCATATTATACTGGAATATAATCCCATTCCATTAATTAGTAATTAATAGCCATGTATTTTCCTTAGTGCAGCTATTTAATTAGATACGAAACACGAATTTTATAAACGTATATTCATTAATCTATTACAATAAGTACAGACCTGCTACTGAAAACAATATCATTGGCCTTTCGAAAATAAACTGATTTGATTTGATTTGAATAATAATAAATGCAACTTTTAGTAAAATTTTGCATAAACAAAATATGTCAAATCTAGGATATGCAAAATGCAGCATAAATCTCAATTTCACAACCTGACAAGTACATTCTTAATTAAAACAATTAAATCTTAATACAATTTTTCTAAACAAACTATAGGTAATCAAAATTAATTTGAAATGTTTTCCAACAGAGATGAACACAACATGGCGACAGTATTTTGGGGTTTCTTATGCACCTTATCAAAAATGATTGAATTGGGGGACACCCTCTTCATCGTTTTGCGAAAACAGCCCTTAATCTTCCTTCATTGGTAAAACATCATATGAAATATTAAAACGGAATAAAATCCTTTCTAGCATTATCATCTTAAAAATAAGTTTCTATAAAATGATTTTAAAATGAAAAATGAACTCCAATAGGTATCATCACATCAGCGTGATGCTTTATACATGGTTCACCTACGAAGAGTACGATCCTTCGCTAAAATTGTTCATGTGCATGAACTTCTTCGTACATGGTAAGTACTTACTTCACATGTTGTATTCGACTTTAAAAACTTACTGCAAATTATTTAACGTCTGACCTACAATAAGGTTAAATGATTGAAGAAGGATAGTAAGTGAAATTAAAAGTGTTAAGTACAAATTAAATGCATCTTTAAACGGTCAAGGCAATCGAAATATATCTAGCAAATATTGAGATTCCCTTCAAGTATTAAATTCACTCTTTTGATAAGGTTTATATTTTGATTGGGGATGATTAACTATCTGAGGGTTTACCCTCTTGTGTATTTAATTTAACCCTTAATTAATTATAAACACGCGTGCTCGTGCTTGCACGAAGTGAAGCGTTTATATAACCCTAAATTACAATTACAATTAACATCAATACCCAACACACAAGCTGATAATCAGAATCTGAGAGTCTGTAGAATTATTCAAAAATTCTATTTTCTGATTCTCACGCTCAGTTGCGTTTCCAATTAACTTAAAAATAATAAACTGAAATGCATTTTTATCCTTTGCAGGAATCATGTACTCTTATTATGGGATGAAGGTGAGTAAAGACCGTATTACTGCAGCAAGTTATTTTACTTTTATACCAATAAGCTCGTACTATACACGGGGAAAAATACTACCGCATGCATATTCATAACCCAAAATGAAGTCTGCTTGCTTTGAAATTCTGTGGGTTTTTAAGGGGTAGCTTTTTTATAAAATTTGGCTAGAAGTCGAAAAAGGCTGATGCTATTCGAGAGGTTGTAATAATGGGATGCACGGATGTACGGTACGGTATTGACAGCCAACCAACCTATGCAAAAAGTATCCCCCTTTTAAATAACCAGAAAAGGCGTATGTATTTTGGGACCATGTTAATATTTCCTTGCTTGCTTTTTATCCAATTTTAATAGGCACTGGGCATAAAAATTCCTCGAAGTTTTGCCATGATCATCACAACGCTCCAGCTACTACAGATGGTTGTGGGTGTGGGCATCAACGTCCACTCTTTATCAGTCAAACGTAAGAAAAAGAGATTAGGAACGTTAACGAAAAAAGCAGCTTTTAGAACTTGATCATTAAAAGATTTCCAAATTTAAATGATGCATTTCTATGTTTCAGTCGGAGGTGGAGAATGCCATAGACAATATCGGGATATTTATATCGCCCTTGGAATGTACTTCTCGTACTTTTTACTTTTCGCCAATTTCTTCAGAAAAGTTTATTTCGCTAATAAGCTCAAGCGAAAGGTTGTCTAAGAGTGAGAGGAACTGCATGCGTCCGTGACCACATGCAATAAAATCCTTATTAATACTTTTATTATTATACGGTTAATTAGCTAAGTAAAAATGTAGTTCTTTTCATCAAAATACTACTTGAATACGTACGAAATAAGGAAATAAAACATGGATTGAAACTCTACGTTCCGGTAGATACTAAGCTGTAATATGTTAACTAAAATTTAAAAGTAAAGTTTTAATGATCCACAGAACCGTGCAGCACGAAGAGGCATGAGTACCGTTTAATTTAAGTTACTTTTAAAATAAAAATTTCAGCAAAACTGTTCTAGAACTGGATATTAAAAATTTAAATTAAACCGTTTGAAACAATTTTAGCTTAAATAAATGCCGATAATTCTTTAATGACTGCTAAATATGGAATCATAGCGAGTAGCAAGTGATGAAGATGGATATGAATGAGACCACAAATAAATATAACTCATGGTTAATCCATAATAAATAACCGATCATAATTGCAAGTAATAAACGAAGAAAATGATTCAAAAGGTGAATACCTTTATATTCAAGGATAATTTGATTCAACGAAACATCTTTAATTCAACTTTTGAAGCAATGCGCAAAATACATACTCCTGCAAGCAACACTCCAGGTATATGTAGTGAAATTAAAATAATTAAAACAGCTAACTGGTGAGATATCAGCTTGCCTTCATAAATTGGTTTAATATCTCTAGTAGTCTTTCCTCCTTGAGGTTACGTCCTGTAAAATAGATTTAAAGTGAGCCACAGCCAGGCGATGGAAATTAAAACATTAATGCTAGAAAATATCTAGGTATATATCGTTAGTTTTCCTTTACCTATCAACACAAGTCGACTAATTTTTTCAGACTCATTTTCAATGACTTCGTTCATTTCGTATGTATCATTTACACCTTGAATCATCCACGCCGAATAGGTACTGGATAGCGAATTTGAGTAAATTAAACCCTGTGAATTCAAAAATAACCCATACATGCCACGAGACTTCAATTTCCTTTCCTTATACATCCCATTAACTTTAAGTACTTCTGGGTCTGTAATCTGCAAACCCAAACCCACTAATAGTTTCTTATACCTTTAAACGCCATATTTCAAAATCATCTTTAGGTTCGCGTTCCCATAATATTTTCTGCAAAAATTCTTCCAACTTGCACTTATCCAAAGGTGTTGGTAGCTTTAGGGAAACAGTTCCTACAGATTGGTCTAAATGGCTTGATGTAAACGATAACAGCTTTGCAGTCTCGGATGTAATTTCTCCTAGCCTAAAGGTACATTCTGAAATGTATTTTCCACGAATGACTTTCAAGATACCTAAGCAAATACCAAAGAAAAACGGACCTATCTTTGTGAATACCATCGTAGGCCTTCAAATCTAGGATTTTACTTAAGGCCACCCTGTAAAAGTCCACCAATTGTTTTATAAAGTATATTCAGATATCTATTAAATAATAAACATCTATCTTACTTGCAAAACTCCGTCTCTTCCAGTAAAGCACTTGGGTTGATTTTAGCAATAGAGTCCTTAACAAGGTCCAACTGCTCTTCATTTACTAGATCTTTCTTATTCAAGATAATAAAATCCGCTAAAGCAACTTGCCTACAAAGTAACCAGCAAAAACAATTAGCAAAGGTCACAGACAATCCAAATAACAAAATATCCTTTAAGCCCAAATTTACCTTACCTAACAGCAGCGCTAAAGTACCCTTCTTCCGGTTTTTCATTCAACTTCTGTTAAAAAAAATTAAATTAGCTGATATCCAACAACTTAAACGACTAAATAATTAATTACAAACATATTCTGCCCAACCTGTAGCCCATATTTTGCATCAATTACAGTAACAATCCCATCTAAAAAGACATCACTACCTAGTTCCTTATCTAGCCAAAATATTGAAGCAATAGGACCAGGATCAGCCAGCCCAGTGGTTTCCACCAAAATATAGTCAAACTTTCCCTTCTTTTCCATCAGGTTTTCAATAGCTTTCACTCCATTATCCCTACAATTAATTTTTTTTAAATCACTTAATTTCGAAATTTCGAAAGTACACTTACCCTGTTACACTAAATCTTCGCCCATATGCCGCGGCATATATGCATAAAAAAGAAACTTTGAAGCGTTTTTAACATGGGAGAGATACCCCTTTGAACATGTAGGATAGGAGTGCGGCATAATTAACGAGGGCGGCATATGGGCGAGGATTTAGGGCATCATAAGCGATTATACTCTAAGGCCCGTATTCTTAATGGATAACTTTCGTCACGAAAGGGAAAGCCAGGCTTTCCTTTCACATTTCGTATTCTTAATGAAAACAGCGCAATCACTATGGCTTTCCCCGAAAAGGGAAAGTGCGCGCTTTCACTTTCCCTTTCGTCATATTCTTAATGAAAATTTTCTCCTGAAAGCCAAAGCTGCACTTTCATTTTGAAAGTCAGCTAGCAACCAGACTTTCGTCCATAACTTTTTGAGATAAAATCGGTTTTTACCTGTTTTTATGAATATTTCGAAATGTTTAAGGCCAGAAACATACCTATTGAATGATTTTGCGGCTCAAAAGTATTTTTGAAATTTAACATGGAAGGGATAGCAGGGGCGTTGGTATAAGCCATGATTTGTTTAAAAAAATGACAAGTCGGATGCTGTGCTAGTCAAAGGGGTATCTATGTTCTGTCCTTCTGTCTTCCCCGCAGCTCGAAGAGATTGATAATGGTAACGATCACATCGTCTAGTCGGATGCAATACCGTATTGTCTTGAGTGGAGGCCCGGGCCACAAATTAAATTTTCAGTTTTTTGGGGTCAAATTTAGCATACAATCAAAGTAGGTGTGTGGGGGGATTAATAGTAATTAAGGGGGTACTATTCGAGAGGGTCCAGTATTGGAGTGGAGGCTCTATTCGAGACAATACGGTACTTATGAAAATATTAACGTATCCTATCCTGTACATGTTAAGCAGGCCTCGCTAAGCCCCCCCCATTAATTTCCGTTAATGCTACATGTACTCCCTGGTACGCCCTCGTGGTTGCGCCCATGGTAGAGGTAGTCCCCCTTTAAATAATTCCGCCTACCTTTTCATATTGTATATTCAAATAGACCCTTTACTATTATTTTTTTAAAACCATCAAACCAAAAACATGTAAAAGAGAGGCGTGCGGCATAATGAATGAGCGCAGCATATAGGCGAGGATTAAGGGTACCGTAAAGTCCCTAAATCCCGATTAATCTATAAAACAAAATATACTTTGAGAAGCATGTTTGACATGGGAGGGCGGGACACCCTCTAGGATACATCTGCGGCTAAATTAACGTGGGCTGTTATATTTCGTGACTTTACGGTACCCTACCCTAAATAAAGATGCGAGCTCTTATCTTTATTGAAGTGATTGTCAATTAAAAATATCCTCTGCCTAAAAAGTATGTGAAGAAGTTGATCCTAAATGCCGCATTAATTAAATTATTATTTTTTTCTCCGCGTGTTTTTCTGGGAAAGTGAAAGCGAGGATTTCGAAAGCTATCCATTAAAAATACCGTTCCTGTGGTTTACATGTTAAAAAATGAAATCCTGGCTTTCACTCACACTTTGCAAAGTGAAAGGGAGGATTTCATTAAGAATACCAATGAAATCCTACTCAGGCTTTCCCTTTCCCTTACACTTTCGAGAGGAAAGCGAAAGGGTGGATTTCGCGTTTCATTAAGAATACGGGTGTAAGGATTAAATTGCATACCAGCTGCTGTGCTCAGACCTAACTCCTTCGAAAAGGAAAACTGGGCAAAATTATATAAAATGGAGACGTTTCTCCTTTTAACATGGAAACTAAACTAAAAAATAAAAAAAGTTAGAGTTAGAGTTAATAAAAATACAGAATGAAAGGCTAAACTTTAGGACCCCTCCTATATACATATACAGGGGTGCCCAAAATTGCTTCAAACTTGGCATAAGGTGTCAGGTGTCACAATAACGTATCTCAGACTAAGTTCGCACCTGAGCCAAATCAGTCAACACAGTGACCCAAGAGGGTATAAAGGGTAAACAGCAAAGGTCATTGAATAACCAGAGAAACGATTTAATCCAGGTCAATTACCCGCCCACCCAATTTGGTACCCGTTAGAATTTATTTTCCCTTTTCCGAAGAATTTTGGGCACCCCTGTATTTCTGATTCACCCTGTAAATAAATAAATACTAGACCTCAAGGGAAGCTATGCTGGAGGGGATATGAGGTTGTGTACGATACTTTCTCTGTCTCTATCAGGTTGCAGAGGTTGCGTACTGTGCTTCCATCAGTTTTTTTGCGATTAATCAGTGGTTTATTATTTAAATTAGGTTTTAGACAGCCTATGTCACCCTCAGACTAATTACCTACATTTTAAGACTAATTTCATGAATTTCTGTCCAGCGGCTTTAGCGCGAAGGACGTTAATACACCGCGTGTTAAAAATGTAACGGAGACTCGTCTTTAGTAAAAGTGATAAAAAAGAGTAATTACCGAATGGATCGAAGGATGTCGCCAGAGTTGGAGATTCTTAGAAATTCATTGGAGGTGGTCGCCGTGTGGAAATATGACGTCTTCTCATTCACAAAAAACGTATCCGGAACCCACATCGTCGACAAAAACTCTGAACCTACCTGTTTTTTTATTGGAGAAAAAAATTAATATATATCTCCATGGCAAAACAATAATTAAATAATAAAATTCTCTAATGAATATCTCTCTCTATGGCAACAATAATTAAATAATAAAATTCTCTAATGAATATCTCCATGGCAAAACAATAATTCAAGAATAATAATTAATTTCTCCATGGCAACAATAATTAAATAATAAAATTCTCTAATTAATTTCTCTCTCTATGGCAACAATAATTAAATAATAATAATAATAATAAATTTCTCTCTCTATGGCAAAACAATAATTAAATAATAATAATAATAATAATAATAATAAATTTCTCTCTCTATGGCAACAATAATTAAATAATAATAATAATAATAAATTTCTCTCTCTATGGCAAAACAATAATTAAATAATAATAATAATAATAATAATAATAAATTTCTCTCTCTATGGCAACAATAATTAAATAATAATAATAATAATAAATTTCTCTCTCTATGGCAACAATAATTAAATAATAATAATAATAATAACAAATTTCTCTCTCTATGGCAACAATTCTAATAATAATGAACGTACCGAGAGTGTTTTGACCCCTTCGGGTCCATGAAACGAGAGTCTTGGATCCTTCCACATTTGCCGAAAGTAGAAATCAACGGTGAAGTCCTGAAATTTTATAAAAACTCAACAGTATATATTTCCATGACAACAGGGCCCAACATAATAATAATCTCTAAAAAAAAAAAAGCAGAGAAGCTAATAAAAAAAGGTGCATTTAAAAAAAATACCATGAGAACTTCTGAGATGGACGAGATGCTCAAAACGTACATTGTCACGCCAACCTCCACCGGCTGACCTTTTATTTTATTTTTTAACATGAAAAAAATAGTGCCATGGAAATTATTATTATTATTATTCATATGTTGTCATGGTGAACTGTGCGTGTGTGTGTGTGTGTTGCCAAGGTGATTCTCATATATGGAAACGTGTTGTAGCGCGTGTCGTGTTTCGTGTTTTTTTTTTTAAAAAAAATAAATAAATAAAAGAGAGTAGTAACCATGTGAACTTCAGAGAGAGCGGCGATGGAGAGAACAAACATGGAAATTGTTACCTCGACCGCTTCCCCTTATTTTTTTAACATTTATGTATACATTATTTTTTTTGTGTTGGTTGTCATGGAGATAATAATTTATTTTTTTTTTTTTAAATAAAAGAAAAAGGGTAAATACTTCCATAGTTGGGCCGAACGCGTTTGTCGTAATTTGTGCTGAACGCGTCAAGAATCGTCGTGATATTTTTTGACAATTTTCGCAATTCCTCGTAAGAAGGAAATGCAGAGGAGGAGGAGGAGGCCGAACGCTCATGTCTTTTTTGCTGTTGCGATGGAAACGAGGAGGACGGGGGGGAGCTAGTGAGAGAGAGAGAGAGATTTATTAGTTGCTATGGTTGCATTATGATTTTAAAATATTAATAATTTTATTAGTTGCTATGGTTGCATTATGATTTTAAAATATTAATAATTTTAGTTGCTATGGTTGCATTATGATTTTAAAATATTAATAATTTTAGTTGCTATAGTTGTATGATTTTAAAATATTAATAATTTTAGTTGCTATGGTTATCATTTTTTTTATTACAACAATGAATTACCATAGGGATAAATGCCGAGTCACCACCACACCCACTATTATTATTAGGAGGTTTCCTACCATTGTGTGTAGTTCCTCTTCTTCTGCAGATCTTCTTATCGATTTCTTTTATAGGCCAAACATGCGCACATTCAAAGAGAGAGAGAGACTCATACCCTAATTTGTGTGCGTGTATTTCCATGCAAAAACTTGAGCAGTATGGGACATTTTTTCATGCTTTGGCTCGTTCCTTGCTATTTTATAGAGAGCGAAGTAGCGAAGCGGAGGAGCGACGGATTGTTTCTTGCTATTTTAGAGCGAAGCGCTTTTTTAAGGAACGAGCCAAAGCGACGGAGCGAAGCGGAGGAG
>JAQFZX010003073.1:0-14441 GCA_034682405.1 Hydroisotoma schaefferi | reverse complement strand
AGATTTAGATCCTAAAACGAACCTCACTCACAGATAGCAATTTGGTGTGGATAAAGGAAGATAAAAAGTAATAATGCCTAGATCTGCGAGTAGAATGAATGAATTTTAATAGTGTCTCGTTTTATAAACTCCCGTGCCAAAACATATATGGTAACTTGTCATTAAAATGAATGTAATTTTGTGTATTCTAAAAACACAATACTATTTCAATTTGGTTATGAAGGAGTCTACACAGTAACATCCTGCTTGATTTGACGTTTAAAAAAATCACACATAACGTGCAGTAAAGTTAATCCACATTGAAAGGTAATTGTCAACCGGCATATCAATTAAATACACCGTCTTCATATCACGTCTCGAAATCTTTCGAAATCGAGGTTTTTTGTTTTAGAATGGGTGTGGACTTACCTTTAGCTGTGTAATTGGACATAAAGGTGCTTAGGCCATTAATTCTTTGCATATAATAGGTATGAAGAAGTGTAAATGTGAAATACAGTATTAAATGCTTTAGACAACCCAAGCATCAGTTTTGCATGAGAAATTAAATACGCATATCAAATATCATATCATGTCACGTCAGCCCAAAGTTATTCACTTAAACTAAAACTTCTAAATTGTCAAAAATGTCAACGGGGTTGAAAGCTTGATTTTAGGATTTTTGTTCTTTTGGCAAGATTTATTATAATTTCATCTAATCATTCACTATTTCAACAAATTAATCATATTAAAGTTACTCAATGAATGCAATGAAAAGATATGTAGGCGAGAAGATATGCTTTCTAAAAACTATTCGAAGTATCTTAATTTTGTGAAACAAACCAAACTGCGAATATCTGGGTATCGTAATGGATTGGGAACCAGCAAAGTCAAAAGTCTTATCCAGTTGCCAGTTGGATAGTTGGATTAAACTTAGTTTAGCTAGATTAAACTTGGTCACTAAATTTTTTATCTGTTTTTTCCTAAATTTTCTAAGCTATTTAATTAATATAAGCTAGTGTTAGTGTTTTACAAATTTTTTTATTGAACCGCAGATCAAAATATGAAAAATACCTGCGTTTCGGTAGGGTTTCTCAACTTTCAACGAAACAAGTTGCTAAAATGCACGCTTTAAAAATGCATCTCCATTTAATTTGGGAACAAAGGCAGGAATGCAATAGGGTTTAAACGGATACGGACTCAGTAGTAACGGCGTTTAAAGTTGATGTGTTTGTGTTTTCAGATGGATTTAGCTATGATGTGTGTCTATTTACAACGGATAACGTCGGGTGGACTGATTCAGATAAATCACGGAGATAACTGCAGTTATAAATAATACAAAGAATTGAGGTTATTAACTGGGAATCGAAGTCATGCTCGATAACGGAGAGTATCGTAATCCAAACGCGGAGGACTGCGTTCTCCAGCCGGGCGAAAAGAGAGTTCGCTTTAGCATTAGCGATATTACTTTTTATCCCCACATCAACCCGGCTTACGAACAGGAAGTTAGTGTAATTTACATTCAACATTTTACTCAATTAAAACAAGATAGCATTAAAAAAATAAATGTATAGATATTTAGGGTTTAATACTCTAATAAGAAACCAAAAGGTTGAGCCTATTGTATGGAAAAATGAAGTAAACGTGATGTAGTGGTAAAGATAAACGTGGTATGTATTAAAGTAAGATCTAAAAATAGTTTGCATGGGGACCCCTTTTAATAGGTTAACAAGGGACAAGAAAAGGGAGGCATGGGAAGCAGAACTAAAAAGTCTCGTTTATATCCGTCATTGCATGACTCATGACAATGAGAATGTAGTGTAGTTCAGTAATCCTAAAACTGTTGTTAAAATGTTTAAGATACTTTTGAGTGACATCATTCCCCATCAGATCATTAATCATTAATTTAAGGTTGGGTAACTATTAAACAAATCAACTGCAGTCCTTATTACGGCGTAACATTGATATCAAATGGTTGAATGGAAACCTTTAAAAAAGCATTACGTTGAGAGACGATTAGGTTATATACTGAGATTTATGTTTATCATTTATGATAATCCCTTAAGTTTAAAGCTGACACTAAATCATGCCGAGCATAATGAATGACGAAGTGTTGAGTAACCAAGCGCTCAATATCTACTGGGTTGACACTTCTCAGTAAGTGAATCCGATAACATTAACCAACCCACTTTAATGGGTCAGCAGAATCAGTAAAGTCAAAGTTCAGATTCATTAATCGCTTTTGTCTAGTCTCTGATATCAATCCAGTTTAATCAACCCAACCTCAAACTCTAACGCCCCCACCGCTGAAGCTAAATGTGCCATGTAGAAATTAAGATTCAGTGGATTCAGTAGAGTGAACATAGCTCCAGTGCAGTGATTACAGTGCAGGCTGCCTTTTAGAGTACAATTTGATTGCCATTGATATGCAAGCATGAATTCATGATGCTGAAATTATACATTATTTTTATAAATGATAACTTAAAAGGCTGCTCGACTGGACTGATAAAACAAAGGCTCAATAAGTACATGCTGCAACAAACAACGCTAGCAACACTAGTACAGGATGCATACATTTGTCAATTTATTTTATGACATTTTTGCCTAATGCATGCAACTATTAATGCTCAGCATGAATGGGTTGGACAAATTTTGTAGATCCGGGTAACAACTCAAGGTTTCTTACAAAAAGTGCAAATATAAATCAACACAGTTGACAGTTATAGGAACGAAAACTCGTAAGAACGAAATAACTGTGTAATCAAGAAGGTCAAAGGACAAATAGCCCAATAGAATCACGCGTAAAGCGCATTTTTAGTTCATCAATGAGAAGTATTGATATTAACTTCAATAACTTGGTGAGTAAGACGGGCAATTTTCTAACCCAGGAGTGCTGTATGCACACCACAGATTTAGATAATGATGAATATTTACCCAAAGTTTAAAAGCAAGATAGCATTTATATGACTAAAAAAGGTTTCATTAATTTTATGTATCCGTTAATAGTCTGGAGAAGAGTCAGCTTCTGAAGGAGAGTCGGAGTTGCGATCCAAGTTTCAAGAAGTTAGAACCCGTCGACGAGACAGTGTGTATCCCATGAACATTCCTAGTTCATTACAAATGGATCTAGAAACTGATCTCTCCGACCAAGAAAGCAGTAACATGAACGATACCAAAATAGCCAAACTCGCTGACGAGATTGACCCCGATGAAAGCGATGACCCTTTTGCAATCACTGACTTCGAAGAGGAGCCTACCGTCCCTTGGTCCACTTTGAGTAGAAGGGATAAAATATGGAAAGTAGTCGTGAGCGTTTCAAAGGCTGTGGCTCTGTTGGGCCTTTTATACTTTTTTGTATGCTCCCTTGATCTATTATCCAAGGGATTTCGTCTCATTGGAGGTAGAACGGCTGGTGAGATATTTAGACAAAGTGAAATTCTACAGAACCCCGTCGTGGGCGTCATGATTGGCATTTTGACCACCGTTCTTGTACAGAGCTCGTCAACTTCGACGTCTATAATCGTTGGGATGGTGGCTGCTGGATGTAAGGAGTTATGATTTATAGTTTAGGTGGCATGAAATCCTAATTAATTGATTAATGCAATCACAGTTGTAACAATATGCTGATGGTTTTAAGTTATGGACGTGAAGATAGCAATTCCTTTGATTATGGGAGCTAACATCGGTACGTCAATAACTAATACCGTAGTCTCCTTCATGCAAGCTGGAGACAGGGATCAATTCAGAAGGGCATTCGCAGGGGCCACTATTCTTGACATGTTCAACTGGATTACGGTCATCATTCTCTTACTGGTAGAAGTTTTGACGGGTATGTTTTTGGATGGAACATATTTTAACAGATAACTGTTGAAAAACTTTGAGAATTATGGATGTGAGAATTTGATATTTGAAAAGATTAACTTCAAGTAATTTTGAAAAATTCTAGGTTATTTATATCACTTATCGGGCGCAGTTGTAGGGTTACTAGTCCCGGACCCAGAAGGTGGAGGTGAAATCAAACTCCTATCAGCGCTAACCACACCCTTCATAAATTTAATTGTTCAACTGGACGAATCAGTTTTAGACTGTTGGTCGATGCCTAACTGTACGGATAAATTTAACGCTTCGTTGATCAAAGAGTACTGTAAAAGTACTTCCACTAATATTGAAGTAGTTCAGAGACTTCTGGACTCTAAAGGGGCCCTTGTATCCACAAATCAAGATGTGATTAAGCAGGAGTCTAACTATAAATGTCAGTATTATTTACCTCATGCCTAAAGTAACCTAAGGAGTATCATTAACTAATATACATTGCATTGACAATAGGTTCTAAAGAATTCATTTTCGCTGGGACAAATCTAAGTGATACTTGGGTCGGTGTAATAGTACTTATAGTTTCGCTGATTGTTCTATGTAGCTGTCTTATCTTGATTGTAAAAGTTTTAAGTTCAGTCTTAAAAGGTGAGCAGAGCATTCCTCAGAATTATTACCTTTTATCCATGCGAATCTTATAGTCACAGGGATTTAATTCTGAATATTTTTAGGACATGTTTCGATAATAATAAAGAAAACTTTAAACGCGGACATCCCTTACGTCCCCTGGATAACGGGATACATTGCAATTTTTGTTGGGGCAGTGATGACCTTTATCGTTCAATCCAGCTCTGTCTTTACCTCTGCCTTGACACCTCTAGTAGGTCTTGGTGTAATCAGTCTCAAACGGGTCTACCCTCTCACGCTAGGATCTAATATTGGTACAACTACTACAGCCGTTTTGGCCTCTTTTTCCGTTGAGCCAAGGTCTTTCAAACCTTCTATGCAGGTAAGAAGTCGATCTAAGACACCTTTAACCCATGTCAAAAAGACGTTAGAAAGAAGCCATTTATGACATAAAATTCCTTACACAATACAATTTCAGATAGCCCTTTGCCACTTCTTCTTCAACGTAACTGGAATCATACTATTTTATCCTATTCCTCAGACTCGAATCCCAATCCAAATGGCAAAATTTTTAGGCAACACTACAGCTAAATATCGTTGGTTTGCTATTGCCTACATGGTGGTAATGTTCGCCATCCTTCCTGCAGTATTCATCGGCTTATCCATTGCTGGACCAGTTTATGTCATCACTTTACTCTCTGTTATGGGGTTCATTACAGCCTTTGTCTTGATAGTAACAATTCTTCAGAAAAAACTACCAAAAATCCTGCCAGTAATAATGCATGATTGGAAATGGCTTCCAGAGCCTCTAAGAAGCCTCCGACCTTATGATAACTTACTGGGGAAATTCGTCTGCTGTGCTAGTCTCCATTCAAAAGGAAAGGGAGGTCAAAGTGACGAGGAGAGTGACGAGCGTTATGAGAAGAGTAATTTTGTATTTTATCCAGGCGATGCAATACCACCCCCAGCCTACAAAGAGGGAGGAGTAGCGCAAGATAATGGCAATTCCAGTCGAAAAAGGAAACCTAAAGACCAGTCTAACGGAGTTATTAAGGCTAATAATCATAATAATAACCAACACAATGATGAGCAGGACAACCCTCCTGATACTTTAGTTAAATCGCCGTTAAACCCTACAAAGCTGCTTGCAGCAGCAGTAGACAATAGCAGGCTCAGCAACGATAATAAGAGGAATAGAATTTCAGACAAAAAGATAGATAATCATAGATCAACGGGAAATAGAGATCAGCGTCAGCATCAGGAAGATGGAAGTGACAATGAGGGGTTTCGCAGCTCAAGTGAATCTGTGATTGTGTAGATGACCTTTTACCTTTTATGTATAATAGAAATAAAAAACCTAGTCAATCTGAGATTTCCAATTTTATTCTCTCAAAATAGTAATTTTATAACAATTATCCCTGTACGGTAAAGCCTGTGTAGAATTTATATAGAATAAGATAGGTAGGATATGTTTAAATATAAAACTACTTTAAAAGCTAATCAAACTATTTTTTAATGTTAGACATTTTAGCTTCAGATTTTAATATTAGCAACGAGACATGATAGTTTCTGACGAGGCCTGTTTAGAATTTAAATACAAAGCAAACATAAGCCAAAGTTTTTTTAACCTCAACCATTCCCCAGCCCCAACCAAGTACCAAGTTTAGTCTACGATACCTTGCATTTGTCATAATAATGTATGCAGTGTTTAAAGCAATATTTTACAAATAAAAAAATTTCTTAAATTGCTAATAAAATTTTTATGAAAATGCACGAACGAACATTTACGAGAATTACAGTCTTGAGCATACAAAGTAAATTAAAATCAAATGCAAAGACAACCCAATAATGCATGCCAGAATAAAAGCTAACACACATGTCAGGAAAGTTAGAGAATTAAGTACCTTTTATCTTGGTGAAAATGTAAAGCAAGCCTAAA
This sequence comes from Hydroisotoma schaefferi, assembly GCA_034682405.1. Taxonomy (NCBI): domain Eukaryota; kingdom Metazoa; phylum Arthropoda; class Collembola; order Entomobryomorpha; family Isotomidae; genus Hydroisotoma; species Hydroisotoma schaefferi. The sequence goes on along the minus strand of JAQFZX010003073.1, from coordinate 8,086 downwards.
GGTACTTAGTTTATTAAAAAATGACGTAATTTCATAGAAATTATCATGATAATCATATTGGTAGCATTAATTTAGAAACTGGCAAAAACCACGGGATGTCTGACAGAATGGAGAGACAGGTAATCTATCAGTTAACTGAATTAATTATCCTATGCTTTCGAGTGAATGCAAAGTAAAAGTAAATGTTAGCAGATCGGTCAATTGAGTCAATTCTAATCAGAATTATAAATGGAAACACTAATGCCATTCCAAGTTCCAGCGTCTGTTCATTTCTTTATTATTATAAAAATGTGAAAGAAGCATATGAATATGAAATCATACTATTATGGAAAACATACTTACTTAAATGTATTCTGAAACCATTCGATTGAAATTCATAAATCATAGTACACAGTTTCAAACCACAAGCATTTCGGTAGAAAGCAACTGATTAAACATTGTATTTTTTTAAACAGACTTCTTTCAGCCTTTCGACCACTTTGCAAGTCCATAAAATTCTAACAAGTTTGTTTGAAACGTACATTTTTTCCAAAAATTCGTACAAATTTTAATTGGATAGATGCACAATAAGTTTTCCAAACTGGCCTCACTATCTCTGACCGTATTCTGGATCAGACAAGGAGATAATGTTGTTAGTTTTATTTAATTCATTCCTATAATTTTAAGCAAGAGATTTGTTATATTTTATTTTTGCGTCCCTATGAATTTTTTTAACTTTGGTCTACTTTATAGGGAGGTCCATTTACAATAGAACCATAATTAAAGGATGATCATGGCAATTACTACTGCTAAATTTTTTGGAATGATGCTCATTAGTGGTCTGTTGGTTAGCATTTCACACGGTCAGGACTCTTTCAGCGCAGATCGTTCAACATTTAAGACCCCAAGGAACATTTTTAACGGCTTGTTTTGCATGATGGAGTGTTCAAGATGGAAATCTTGCATAGCTACTAGCCGAATTTTTACTTTCATGGATTGTGGAAACCAACCCGAAGGCTGTACATGTTCTTGAGACTGGAGATCCCAAACTTTAGATTGGATAACTATTTCCCAATTCCCTAGCTTTACTCTAAAAGTATAAAACAATGATTCATTGGCGATTGATAATTTCGGAATTTTCGAATTGTAAATATCTTAGTCAATGGTATGCATTTTGCAACAATAAACAAAGCAGGGTTTCGTATGCAAATAATATAAAAAGTTAGCGAAATATACTTGTTGTAATTGCGAATATTATTTGCATTTGAGGAGACGGTTTTAACCAGCAGGTTTAGTCCAAAAACTAGTTAGACAAAGGATTTCGTATGAAAGCCGTAATATACGGCATATTTCCAGAAGATAAATCATAATGATTAGCAACTTCCAATATCATACTTTTCCCATAATTTCGTATGAAAAACTTTTTAATGAAAGCTTAAATCAACACTTATCCAACTAGTGATTATTTCAGAGTTCCGACGGATTGTTATGATTGTACTACCTGCCTATCGTTGGATTACGATGTGATCTGTAATTATCACTTTAGGACAGAAAATAAAGGCGTTTAATAATTGTGCCCTATTTTCCAAGCTTATATAAAGGATTAGAAAAAATTCAGAAGTCAGTCTAGTTCACGATAGCTCAGCAAGTTAGCCAAATTATTATTTTTTTATTCATAAAAGCTACATCATCTATAGAGCCTTTGAATAGGTTTCATTGTCTTGAAGAATATACAACAAAATGAACGGATTAATACTTTTGCCATTCGTGGCTGCATTGATTTCCGTAAGTTTACATGTTAATCAAAAGATCACTCGACTTTGCATGGGAATGAAGCATTGGATTGGAATAGAGGTATGCGTCTTTATTAAAAACATAGTGTTACTTTACCCTTTCCGTAAAAATAGATGAGCATGGGTCAGGAAGAGACCAAATGTGCTGGGGAAGAGGTCAAGATGACTGACCATCAAAAGGCCCAAATTACAGAGTGTTTGACTGAAGCAGGTATTAAAACTATATGGAAAATACCACCACAAAAGCTTGCATGTTTCGGAGTCTGCATTCTAGAGAAGAAAGAAATGGTATGCAAACGGGCTATATTTCCTAAAATAAATAGCGAGTGTTGGTTTCTAATTGATAATTGCTAACTTACGTTAACGGTTTCCGCAGTTGACAGCAGAAGGAAAGATTAATCATGAAAAAGCCTTGAAGTACATCGAAATGACGATGCCCGATAAGGTTAAGAAACAACTTATAGACGGAATTGACAAATGCATTAAGGAACACGGAGATAAGGTCCAGGGAAAGAAGGGAGAGGATCCAGGATGCGTAAGCTCAACAAACGCTGTTTTAAAACCATAATTTAATAATGATCAATGTACATTTTTATTATCCCTTTTCAGATGTCTTTCCTTCATGTGGGTCAATGCGTTCACGATGTATTTTTAGAGGTTAGTTCATCATCGCTTTAATTCCACATGGTATATTAATTTAACTTATTCTATGCCATTTTATTTCTAGATCTGTGTAGAATGAGAATAATCTGCTAGCTACCAGACGATAAACTAGAAGCTCGTGAATCCCGGATATGGAACAGGAACTCCTCTGGTTAGACCTCCCAAATGGAACCAACTAAATAACCTAATAATATCGTTTTTCTATACGCTTTACTTCAGTAAATGTGCCTTTTCCTTTTAAATCTGATTGTCTTGTTAATGAAGCTTACAATTTAAGTAAAGACACTCTATATTCTGAGCATTTCGAAAACATACGTTTGAAAATGTACGAAGGTCTTTTATTTACTTTAGTTTACTTATGTAAGATGAAATCCATCAAATTTACCATCAAATTCATACTTATCAAAATACTGGAGTTTATTTAAGTTGTTTCATCGATGTCTGGATACATATAGCTTATAGCGCTCACTTACTGATTTATTTTATAGGAATGATAATTTGATACTCGAGCAAACAAAGCTCAGCCATCCTTATCTTAGCACAGTTGCAGTTGGTTGTTCAACATTTTAATTTAAATTAAAACATTTAGACATTTTAAAGACTAAACTAATCTCGCTACTTATCAGTATAAAATGTCATAATTTCGGTACTGATCCTTACACAAACTCAGCACTAGTAAACCTTGAAGAGGTTGGCTTAGGAATTTGTGTTCTCGGCAATGGAACCGGAGCTTTCTTTAATGGACTGTTGGACTGAATAGGTTGTCCTGTGTATTCTTCTATGATTGTCATTAATTCAGCTAATTCTTCTCCCATTACCCGTTTGTAACTATAACTGGCTGCTTTGCATACATGATTCATGATGAAGTCCAGATCTTTGTCAATCATTTCCAACGTGCTGCTTTTGGTTATTTTCTTCCTCGCTTTCTCCATATGCTTCAACTCAGCTTGAATGACTTCACACATCGAAGTTTCAATCAAAGTCTGCCAATCTACCGCGATTAGATGCATCACGTCATGACAGAAGTGTAGCCAAGATTTGGCAAAAGATATGGTATTCGTTCCCAAGCTTAGTGATGTATCACCTAGTAAAAAGTAACCTCGTTAAAATAAATACCATTCGCATTTATTCCATTTGCCATCGTGTACTTTACTCCGTGCTTACACTTACCAACAAGATAATGTTTCAGATTCATAATACCCAGCTCAGCCATCTCCGTAACTGTTTTATTTAAAGAAACTTTGTCCGTGAATTTCATAGGAACACCGATCTCATCCTGCGATCGGTAACGATGTCGTACAGCTTCTATTAATTTTTCCTTTGCATCTGTTATAGTTCTTTCAATATGAGGCAAAAGAATCAAGTCTACAGTACTCGATAAATCCATTCCAAGCCCAGTCAACTACGAGTAAAGAAGTTTCATTTTATATTCTAGCTTGAATAAATTACGGTGCCCTCAGAAGCTCCCAATGGGCTGTATTTTGAAGTCCATTATACACGGAGAAATTAAACTACGAAATACTACCATTTTTTATTTTAAACCTTGAATTGACTACAATACCTGTTGACTTTCCCGTCGCAAGTTAGCAACCGACTGCGAAACGGCTGAAAGATGAGCCTGAGTTCCAAAAAGCTGCCGAGAAAAAGAGCTAAGAAATATTCCGACTTCAGAATTCACCCAAACTACTAGGCCTATTTAATAGTAAAAATATAAATATTGACAGTTCAATTGATATATATAGATTCACTATGTATTGGAAACAGTAGGATATGTAATCGGTACCTGATATTGTACTGGTTTTATTTGAAAAAGATCGTTTGTATTCATCCATTGTATCAACAATATGTGCAAAAAATATGGTAGCCATGTGGTCTAAATACAACTGATTTCTGCCTTCAGTCTTTAAACGCTTTAACCTAAAATATTTGCATGTTTTTTAACAGGTATGCATACATTATTCACGATCATAATGTTTTTTAACGTTAACAACAAACCGGTGTTTAATGTAGGCTGATCTGTGAGAGAGAAAAAGATGTGTAGCCTGGTTTTCTCGACCTAGACGCACGAGCAGGTCGACTGATTTTCGGATTGAACGAGGGCCGCCTTGTAAAATCTTTTCCGGAGTCATAACTTCTAAATCACTGACGAGAGTGTCGATCAGAATTTTAATTCTAGCATCAACTTTAGCTCTAGATTGAACAAATACAGCATGCATATTACAAAACACCTCAGTTCAGGTAATCCGATGACATCTTAAACAGTTACTCTGTTTTGAACTAACTTGATATCTCGAAGGCTACTTGAAGGGGGCTGACTGTTAAAAAACTCCCGAAACATGTCATACTGGTCAACTGCTTCCACAAAATTTCTCTGAGCAATCCAAACATCTAAATCTTCTGGAATGTCCACAATGGAGTCAGGTAACGGCGGTTGGAGAGACAATCCCATTGATTCTTCTGGACTTCTCGCCCTCTCCGAGTCCATGGATGGGAAACCGGTCGGTGGATTTTCATTTACAGGACTTTCTATAGATAAGCTTTTCCCACCTAATTTGGTTGGATTACGGAATATTTTCTGTTGACTCTCGATATGGTTTACCCAAGATTCCTAAATCATTTAACAACACAACACATTATTTCATTATCCAAAAAAAGAAACTACGAGTCCCGTAATAATTGCTTAAAGATATTCACCTTCTCTTGTTGGTTAGGACATTGCAGTAAATGAACATTTGGAAAAATTAACAGTTTGAATGTACCCTTTGGGCATTCAGGATCTCGAATATTGACAACTAGCCCAATAGACCCTAGCTCATAAAATGCTTCATATTTGTAGCGTTGAGGACCCCTCCTGTAAAGAATTATAGAACGATGATGTAACGAACTTCCTCCTATTTATTTAATTTATCGACTTTTCCCTATCTTTACTTACCTATTTGTAACCCACACTGCCAGTAAAATACCATCATTAAAAAGATATCCTCGCTTCCTTTGAACCGCAGAGTAATTATCCTGGTCAATTTCCAACAGATCACCTTCATGAATAAGAGTTCTTTGCTCATCTTCAAGAATTACCTGTTTAACATAAACAAAACATGTGTACTTACAATTCAACAGTCTTTATAAGGCTTTGTTTAAAAGGAATGCTATAAATAAACTAATCTACCTACTTAAAATAAATAAACGACAATTATACCATACATGACCCTTTCTCTAATATTACAATTTACGACCAAAACTAAATCTCAAACTTACAGCAGCCCCCTCAACTTTCTCTAGTACAGCGAGCATCTTTTTTCTAGCCGTTTCATCCCCCACAGGCTTCCCCAGCTTGACCTCAGCAGCGTCTGTAGGTGTTTCGGCCAGTTGAACACTCGGCTTCTTCACCATCGACGTATCTAACAAGGTCTGCACCAAATTCTTCTGATCTCGGAGCATTTGAGAAATCTGGTACATTTCCCCAGCCAAGTCTAAGGAAACCAAACAGAGAAACCAAGTAATTTCCCCAAATGCAAATGCATCCCTTCAAATTCTTTAAAAAAACACAAAAATCGTGTGTTAAATAGACCAGAACTTACAAGAAATATCCTTCGCCGTCTCAATAAATTGTTCATAATGTTGGAAGACATTTTTCTTAAGGACCGCATGAGTTTCGTCAGATAATGCCGATAGTTTCTGCTTTTGAGCCGCTAACTCACTCCCACCGACACATTTAGAGCTGATTTCGTTCACATCTGGAATCATTTCATTTTAAATTATCAATTTATTATAATAATTACATCCCTAAATGTCACTGAATCCTTATTATTTTTTTGTGAAAAAAAAACAAGTCCTTACATTTCTCAGGATCGAAGTCTTTCGAAGCGAAAACGTCAGAAAAACTCATAATTAATCAGCCCAACTGAAGTGAGACTCCTACTTGCTATTTTTTAAAAAACATTTACTGTAATTTGGGCAACGAACGTGACCTTTTGACCTGAGTTCCTGACAGAAAATAAGGCAGTAAAAGTTGAGCAAGAAGTTGGGATAATAATAACCAAAAAGTGTGAAGAACCGCCCTAGAAATATCCCAACTCTTGGGTAGGTTTTTCTATGATATTACGGAGGAATGGAGGATGCATGCATTATTGAAGCGTTTGTTAGTTATTTTTGATGATTCTGCTGCGAACATGATTTCTAAACCCGAACAGTTCCTTAACTAACTTGTAACAAAATGGTGTAATTGGTATGAAATAGCTTTATTACAAAATATAAATGAAATAAATAAACAGACAGAGATAATGAGGATCAGATCAGTAGAGTTGCTTATAATGGCCGATAATTCCCCTCGCATTGCGACGTGGGGAATGAATATAACCCCTTCCGTTAGGATTGTCTGCTGCATTGTACTGAGGACAGTGTGAAACGGTATGGGCCAACTCCCCTGTAGCGTTACAAATCGGGCAGACATACTTTTGAAGAATTGGACAAGTAATTTTTTTGGTTCCCCACTCTCTCAGACTGTGATTCTCGTATGTAGACCGCTTCTCGCCATTTTTTAAACAGAAGGCGCAAACGGAATTCCGATCTTTCCTTGATAGTTGTCGGTAATGGTTCCAACGATACATGTTTCCCGGACCAGTAGTATGAGCACGAGCACCAGTACCTTGATTACCGTAACCCTGCTTCGGAGTTCCGTTGTACTTGACCGTATCTGAAAAAAAAATAGTATAGAAGTAAGTATACTAGATTCAGATTTCAGGCCGACTACATAAGATTATAGCGTGTTTTCATAAAAAAATATGTGACAACCTTCAGGTGGACTGATCATAACCGGATGAGATAAGTTGACGTTGGGACTCCCCACCAGTGACCCTTCCGAAACGGGTGAGCAGCCAAGAAACGAAGGCTCAATCCGCCTCAAAGGCACTCCGTCATGGACCATGATAAGTTGCCCGGGTGCCAGTTCAGGAGGATGCTGAGGACTGATCATAATAGGACTCCCCAACGACTCATGCGAAACGGGTGAACAGCAAATAAACGAAGGTTCAATCTGGCTCAACGGCACTCCGTCATGTACCACGATAAGCTGCCCGGGTGCCGGTTCAGGGGGACTGATCATAACCGAATGAGTTGGGTTGACGTTGGTGGGACTCCCCAGTGACTCTTGCGAAACGGGTGAACAGCAAAGAAACGACGGCTCAATCTGCCTCAACGGCACGTACGGGATGTACCCTCCGCGTCCGTCATGTACCATGATAAGCTGCCCGGGTGCTGGTCCAGGAGGATGCTCAGCATTTTCATACGATCCCATCCCCATCATAGTAGGAATTGGTACAAATGGAAGTCCAAAATACTCGTTAGGGAAGTACATGCCCGTCGTCATCGAACCGCCACCACCGCAGTCCATTTTCCGGATTTTCAATTCCTAAAATAAAAATCGTGCCTTTCTTAAATCTCTGACCAATTACGAAACCAAAAAACCTACCTCCTACTACCAAATCTATATAATAAATCCTACCGATTTTTATTCAAAACTTACCTATCTTTCCCTTAAAAAAAAAGGTCAGAAAAAGAAGACTCGGTCACTCGGATAGGTGCAGTTTTTGATGTCTTGTCAGGTCGAAGTTCGCGTTGTCTCTGACTCCGTTTTGGATCCTTGGAACGGCTAA